>JAPVRG010104807.1:0-24366 GCA_029783565.1 Rhagoletis cerasi | reverse complement strand
GTCGTCTTTCCTGCTCATATTTCATACAAAATATCATTGCGCATTTTCATTTGCCTATTCACCATTCTTTTATTTATCAACCGATTTTCTTCGTTAGTAAGTTGATTTTTTCGTAAAAGAACAGGCTTCAATCCAAACGAAAAAAATTGGGAAAAAATCTGCAATTTTTGAAATGTTTTCCCTGTTAAAGTTTGAATTTGTTTTTTCATAAAACTTCTCCACCGAATAACTCAAAATTTTGACGTCATACGGATTTTCTGATAACGGTATCGTAATCTAGAGCCCAAAATTAAGTTAACGTATTTGGCCGTTCAGCTGTGATATTTTTGCCTCCCTACTGTGTAATTAACTAGCCATAGGCGTAGTAAAAGCTTAATAAAAATATATAATTCTTGAAGGGCAGCTTATTCTTTTTTAATCCAAAGTCAAACCTTCTAAAGTCACTCCAGTTTCTTAGTCAAAATACCACAGACATGTAGATGCATATTATGTATGTATGTATGTATGTATGTATGTATGTATGTATATTTGTATATACGCATTTTGACTAAATATGCAGGTGGATTTGGTCAACAGTACTCATCAGCCTATTTCTGCTCGGCATTTACTTATCCCTGAAATTATGGTTAAAATTCTACTCATACCCAATTTTGAATACTATATCAAGTGATTTGGCCATAACCGACGTGGCATTCCCGGGCATCACCATATGCAGTCCCAAAGTAGTTAATCGCGAGCGAGTTCAGCGTTACATAAAAACATTGTTAGTCTATACTTATTTGAAATTTGTGATTATACATTAAACTTTTTCAAAACTTTCCAATACTGCACAGAGACATTCCCAACAATATCGATCCGCACGATGTCGCCATTGGCTTGGATTATATAAACGCCTTTACCGATCAAAACTGGAAAGCTCCAGCACAGGAAAGTTTCAAATATGCCGATGAAGTACTACGTCTCAATAATAAAACTATTTATGATGCTGCCACAGCCGTTAGCGGCAGTTGTGATGACTTCGTCAAGCGTTGCTATTGGGGTATCAAAGAGTTCCCGTGCCGTCAGCAGCACGAATATCTGTCCTTCATATCGACAACTTCTTATTTGGGTCCATGTTGTTCATTTAACTATAATCCGAAAAATCTCTCATATGTACCATTTTCTGCAAATATTTTCGGCATAGATGGTGGCTTAACTGTGGTGGGCGTAGAGGGCTCCGAACGCAATCTTTCAACTGGCTTGATCGTCTTGGCGCACCATCCCATGGACTATATTACAGAAGCCACATCGTCGGTTACAATTACATCGAACTCCGAAAGTTTCGTTGAAATCTCACCAACTGTACAAAGCTCTTCAACTGAGGTGCTAGAATTGTCGCAAGGTAAACGCGATTGCCTCATTTCAGACGATCTCGAGCTGCATAATTACCGGCAGGCAGCATGCTCGCTCGCTTGTCGAACGGAAGCGATAATGAAGACTTGCAAATGTGTGCCCTATCACATACCCAATGCTGTGGCTGCTTATCGCGAGTGCAAGTTAAACGACAGTGTATGTTATTCGGCTAACTATGGTATAGAGAGAGCCTTAAAAAATACAAAGGACGTTTCATTTAACCCCACTATTCTTTTTATGTATGTATGTGTTTAGATGCATTTAAAAGTGTAAAGTGCGACAGTTGTCTACCAAACTGCTATGATGTCACCTATTCAACTTTGGCCTACAAAACTGATCTAAAATTGCACAACTGTTCGGTTAGCTCACACTAGTAGGTGTATTTGGACATTGAACCAAACGGTTTTTTATATTTCAAAATACATGCATATGCGCACATATTTGCAGCATGACGATTGACTCACAGGACACTTTTATCGTTCGCGCTTACTTGACTAGGCAGACAGTACCAGCAATACGAAAAGTGGTCGTCATGTCGTGGATCGGACTTTTGTGTGAGTAATGTTGGCTAACAAAGCAATGGCGTAGGTAAATTTAAAAATATATTTATAATATTTACAACTATGCAGCGGATTTGGGCGGAGTATTCAATTTGTGCCTGGGTATTAGTATGGTATCTCTAATTGAATTTGTCTACTACTGCACACATCGTTTATACGTGAATTACAAGGCCCGAAGCATTCTACTTCAGCCGCTCGATCATTCTCAGAACAGAAAATAATCGTATAAACAGTTACTCACATTAAAAGCAGAAAGCTACATAACTAGAAACTTTGACGTTTTTAAGCAATCGTTTTGCCTTATAGCGTTTATGTACACATTAAAAATATTTATCTTATTGCACTAAATTATGAAATATAAGTTCTAAAAAAAGTGAAAAAGTACAATATTTTAAGCCTAAATTCAATGTTAAATTAAAAAGTATCACAAGTAATCTATAAATATCCTTTTGAAGCAAAATGAATAAGCCTTTTATTTTCGAATTACGATAATCTCCAACTAAACATACAACTTACATATGTACATACATACTTTTAAAACTATTTAAAATAGGTACTTAGAAAATCCCGTTCATTCTTTTTTCTTTTTATCTTTACCAGCATGCCTATTCGCTTTTCGCTTAGTTCCGATTTTGGTATTACTTTCTGTTTCTTCTTCTGCTTCAGTTTCGCCTTCATTTTCATCATTATCTTCATTTTCACTGCTAAAATTTTAATATTATATTAAACCTCAACGCAATGTTATATTTCAAATCTGGTTACTCACCATACAGTTTGCATGTTCAAAAACATGTCCTCATACTCCTTATCTTCTGGTTCATGATGCTTTGCTGTTTTGTCATTAACTTTTGAGCTTTTACTCTCAATCTCATCCTTTTCTATCGCATCAGTTGAAGCACAGTTGTGGTTTTCCGGTGATTCTCGTATTAGGATTCGCATAGCCTTTGACTTTACATAGCATTGATAGAGAAGGACTGTAGAGTCTACATGATGAACACGGACATAGCGATCCAAGGAAGCAGAGGCCAAGTATTTGCCAGAAGTATCCAGTGAAACATCACTGATGGCGCCAGTGAAGCCTTTGTAAGTATGCACGAAGGTTTTCATTCGCCTAATGTCAAATGCCTGCATTTATGATTTTCTTTTTAGTCTTTTTTTTATTTTAATCATATATCATATTTTATCAACATACCTTCATAGCTCCCATTGTTGTTCCGGTATAAATGTAGTTCCCATGTGCTGTTAGAGTGGCAAAGCTCATCTGTTCCTCGGTAGCAAAGCATTGTACAGGACGTCGTTGTTTGCGCGTATCATAAACACGAACATAACCGTAACGTGAACAGGTAGCCAGTGTATGCGGCGAATCTATGAAGCCCACATCACTGTCCCATACTGGTACTTCCAGCTGAAGATAATCATTGGGCAAATTTTTCGAGCTGAACAATTGTTTACCATCGGCAGCCATATCGAAAATTTTCAAATTGTTTTGACGTCCTTTACCTCCGGTGGCTACTAGGTTACGACTTGTGGGACATTGGCGTAAATGTGCCATGTCATCGCCGCTACTAACCACAGACTCTGGTTCAATGCTATTTTCAAGTGATATGCGCTGCACTTGGCCATTTGAAAAGCCTGTCACTAAATATTCGCCAAAACGTGCAATACCCACTACGGGGGCAAATTTTAGATCGATTGCGCGCTCTATTTTATCAGTATGCAATGAATATAGCTGTGCATTCTGTTTGGCACGTCCAATTAAAATTTCAGAGGTGTCATTCCCAAAAGATAGAGCTGTAACCCGATCATCTTTTTCAAGGTTGTTGACATCATATAAATTACGTTGGGCAAACGGATTGTCCTCGAAATTGGGCACAAATCCTGAGAAATTTTAATGTATTACGAAAAAGATGGTGTTGTATTAAGCAGATTTATAGTTGTGTAATAGATTGATTAAAAATGATATGAAAAAACGGTGGCTGAAAGTTTTTTGATGATGATCGAGATTTTCTTGTAGTTACATTTAAGGTTGAATTCTTAACATCTTAAAATGATTTTTATCAGGCGTAAAAGTGCCTGCCAAGCTATGATTTAATAAATGTTGCAACTCACTTTTGAAGGAGCCGGTACTTGTGCCAACGTAGAGTTCGTGGTTTTCATTATAATTAGGGTTTTTCAAATTTGATGTTGTCCACTTCATTTCTCAGTAACTCTTTATTTCGCACATTCAATAAAAATCGGATTACTTGGAAAACCATAAACTGAAAATTTTTATCCAAACAAACCCAAGTCAAACGCACGTGCATAAACAGAAAAACAATTTATATTTGACAGTAGAGGTGGAAAACAATTAATGGCACTATCGATAGTTTTCATTTAAAAAAAATATCGAGGGAGTCACTATCGATAGCCTTATTTCGAAGTGACGCTTAGCATTAAATAAAATGACATGCGAATTTTCGTTATATGGAAGAAAATTCGTAACACCGTCAACAAAAAAATGCCACAAACAACGATATTTTGCACTTCGTTATACAAGAATTGAATTACATTCTAAAAATTCTGAAGAACTGGAAATTTTTTTTTATGGTTTTTTTTCTTAATTTTTGTACAAAGTTTGAAATTTTGATTTACATGGTTTTAGTTTAACAAAGAGCTTTACTTTTGCAAAAAAAAATAAAAAAAATTATTCAAATTAACTAAAAAAAAATAAATAAATAAACAGCTCATTTTGTATAAACTCTCATTTTGTCGCGAGATGTATGTATATGGTTAAGTAAACATTGAGTTTAATTCAATCTTACATTCATTTATATAAAAGTTATAGCTAGGCTACTAAAATAAGTACAAAAATATATTGGATGCCATCCACTGTTACTAATAAAATGCTTTGGAAAATAAAATTTTGAATTTTCTCGTTTATTATTTGAATTCGATAGTATTAACGGTATTGTCGATAGTTTTTTTAACATCGAAAACCATCGATAGTAAGACGATAGGTTCCAGTTCTTTTTGACAGATACTGTCGAGATCAGCTGTTAAACGAATTTAAGCGAAAAAAAAACATTTTTACAATTTGCACCTGAAGTGATTTTTGAATACAAAATGTCTTTGACAAAGGTTTACGACGCCCGCACAGTGTTCAGAAATTTAAATGGGATTATGAACATCTACAAGCCGGCAGGAATGAAAGTCAAGCATGTAAAAAACGCGATACTCCACAACATAACCAAAGGTAGGTACCTACCACGAGTTAAACGTTCCCACGACAGTCGGGTCTACGTAACCGGAACGACGCAGATTCATATCTGACCAAGGACTGTCACTCCCGCATCATTCCCCAAAACTCTTTGGGGAATTTGTATGCGGTTACAACAACAACAACAACCACGAGTTGAATGTCCTTTACAGCGTAGATGAAATTTCTTTTTCTCTTTTGTTTAGATTTAAATGAAATGCATGTCCGCGAACCTCGTAAACTAGAAACACCGCTTTTGGAACCAGGAGGAGCAGCAAATCCATTGTTACGAAAAATAGAATCTATTGATTTATCTGATCACATCTTGGCCACAGGACCACGATATCAAATATCCGATATACGTTGTGCACTTGTTGCTGGGCTGGGCATACACACCAGTGGTGTACTGTGTAAGTTTACCCTTTACTCCATGAACATACATAAATAACTATATGGAATTTCAGAAAATATTTCATATTACAGTATTTGGAATTAATAAGGGAATACGTCAATCACAAAATATACAAAGAAATCGGCCGCTGCGGGCCTATCATGTCACCGGACGCTTTGGCTTTGCGACGGAAACAAATTTTCCAGATGCCCGCATTACTGTGCGCTCCGATTATCGGCACGTGCATCCAGAACGGATGAGCTCATTGGCTGCCTCCATGCAAGCTTCACACCAACGTAAAATGTTCGAACTCTGTGGTGTAGATCTGCAATCGCAAGCGGCTTACGAAATCGCTTGCAAAGGACTAGTTCGTCCAGCTGAAAATACACAACCCATAATTTATGGCATCAAACTGATTGATTTCCAACGTCCCGATTTTACATTGGAGATACATGCGATCAACGAATGTGAAGAATATTTAGCGGCGTTGGTAAATGAAATGGGCATTGAATTACGAACAGTGGCGCACTGCACAGCTATACGCTGCATACGACACGCACACTTCAACGTCGAAAACTCCTTGCTGAGACATGGCTGGAATATACGAGGTGTTGTGAAAAATATGCGACAGCAGCGACAGGTTCTGGAACAACATCCACATCTATTAGATCAAGATAAAATTGAACTAAGAAGTGATTAAAAGATAAATAATAATAATAATAATAAATTTAAATACAATAAATATGTATGTATGTGCATATATATTTTTTGCAAAAACAAACATTTAACCGCTTTGTTAATTTGTTGACCGGATCTGTATGTAAAATTAAAGCCTTTTACTATTTTAATTTGTATCAAAACATATTCTTCAATTTTCTCATCCCATACGATACGTACCTACATTGGAGTATAGTAAGAGAGGTGTACCATTTAAGAGATATCATTATGTTTAGAGTATACATATGTATGTTTTAAGCAAGAGCTTTTTTAGTTTGTTTATGCATTCAAATCTCACAGCTTCCGAGAGTTTTAGTAATTTCATTTGAGAGCGAATGAGTTGTTCTTTACACCTTTAAAACCCATCGGCAGTCAGTGAGGATCATCAAACGAGTAAACACTTCTCCAAAATCCAAATTTCGTGCCACATGCATGTACCTCTTAATTATAGAAATGTTTTAAATGAAAATTCTTAGCACTTTGTACCAACAGATCACAGAAGTGCATGGAAAGTGTCAGAGTGCGGAAATAGTTGTCGTGTGCTATAAATAACACACCAAAATACCAATACATTGAGGCATATGAACATATTTTCATCTGTATACATTAAAGAGACCCAGACATACGAATTAAATTAATTGAACAAAAATTATACAAGCATCGTATAGTCTAAAAATCAATAAATTCCTAATTTTTTTGCGCGAAAACTGATAAACACTTAAAGCATTCAGATATGTCGACCTCACCGTCAGAATCGCTTTCATCCACAAACTGTGCCGTGTGCCAAACACCCGCTAAACTTTATTGCTCAGCTTGCAAGCTGGTCAAATATTGCGGCGCCGAGCACCAAAAGCAGCACTGGAAGCAACACAAAACCGAATGTCGGCCATTCCGCATAGCCAAAGATAGAGATTTAGGCCGTTACTTAAAGGCCACACGCAGCATTAAAGCAGGCAGTGTCATTTTTACTGAAACACCCATTATTGTCGGTCCAAAATGGTATCTGAACGAACGCGAAGAACAAGTGCCAGTTATGCCATGTGTGGGATGTTTCACACCCTGCCGTATGGGAATTCATCACTGTCCGAAGTAAGTTGTTCAACTATAAAATTAAGACCCAAAACAAAAATTTTATAGGTTTTATATGTTTTTTTATACATGCGTACATACATACATATGTATTATACGGTGACTCAGCTTTGATTTTATCAAATGTATTACTTCCGGGCAACGGAAGTTATAAAAATTTAAATGTCTGCAAGGCACATTAACAAGGTAGTCTCAGTAGAGTAAAATCAATCTAGAACTACCTTGTTAATGTGCCTTGAATGTCTGATTGTTTTCAGATGTCAATGGCCAACATGTTCGACGAATTGCGGCGGTTTGGACAACGCAAATCTCCATAGCGCTGAATGCACCATACTCACGCTGGGACCTGGTCCAGCTTCTTCAGATCCACGCTCACTCATCGACTACTATCGTTCGGACGCCTTAGTTGTGCTCAAGTGTTTATTATTGCAACGGCAAAATCCGAAAAAATGGGCCGAACTGATGGATATGCAAAGCCATGAGAAGGAACGCATTGGCTCAGAGTTACACAAGTAAGCAAATTACTCATTTCTAATCTTATGTATGTACATATGTATGTATTGATGAGTTCATATCTCATCCATGTACAGTGATGCCGAAAAGCGGATTGTGTCTTATCTACAACGGAACTTTCTGCAGCGTTTAAAAAGCGTCGAACAAAAACAAAAGCAAAAATATCTGCAGGAGTGATAACGCGGTGCTGCATCGTATTTGTGGCATCATCGAGACGAATTATATGTGTATTAATTTGCCATCAGGCCTTGAGTTGAGCGGCGTTTACTACACAGCCTGCATGATGGAGCACGCCTGCCAACCAAACTGCTACTTTCAATTCGATCACCGCAACGGCTTCAAGATATCCGTTATAGCCGGTAGAGATATTGAGCGCGACGAGCACCTCATCATCATGTACTCGAATATGCTGTGGGGCACACAGATGCGTCAGGAACACTTGGCCATGACAAAGCACTTTCTGTGTAAATGTGAACGCTGCCGAGACCCCACAGAATTTGCCAGCCATTTTAGTTCAATGCTTTGCATGGGCGACGAGGGAAAATCTTGTGATGGCATACACTTGCCGAAGGATTCACTGGATATGAAGAGCGATTGGACATGCAATAAGTGCCCGGTCACCATCAGCGGGGAGGAGGTGAGTAGAGTACCTATGTAAGATTGCATGTGAGCGGTCATTAAAAAAAATCAACATTCAGGGCTATCACTGAATCCATCGTAGTCCGATTTTTCGTGGAATCTGTATGCAGCATATACTTTGAAAGCATACATTCGTAGATTTTACGCAAATCGGACTACGTTGGATTCAGTGATAGCCGCACCGATTGTTTCTTACATATGTACATATGTAGGTACGATATCTTCTTACACAAATGACCGATGAAGTTGAAAGCTTGTTGGCACGCAAACCTACAGTGAAGCAGCTGGAGGCGCTTATTGAAAAACTATCGAAGTTTTTGCATCCGCACCACTACCATTTGTTCAATTTAAAACATACGCTTATTCAGTTATACGGCACCGAGTCTGGATACTTGCTTAAAAAACTAGGTGATGGACTCTTGACTAAGAAACTACAGCTTTGTGAGGAGCTTTACGGCATCTGTCAAAAACTAGACCCTTATACCATACGCTTGTCCATTTACGTTGGCATTATACTGTACGAAATGCAAACGGTTCTGGTTGAACATGGTAGACGTCTACTTTCCAATGCCAATAAGAGCGAAGATGACACATCGAGAGCATTGGATGCATTTAATTCAGCTCGCGAGAAGCTCCTTAAAGCTGCCAAGATACTGGAGAAGGAGTTGGATAATGTTGCAGGCAGCAAGTTGAGCGATGCTGTACTGAAGTCGCTTAATGAACTGGATACGTTTATAAAGAACAACAGTTAATTACATAATAAATCAGTTAGCAATCGACTACTCATTTTCAATCTACGTATTTAATAAAAATAGTGTTATTACTATTAAAATTTTTAATAATTCTTCTCAACACCGTTTTTAAATCTAAAGCTTGATATACACCCTTTGATATTTGTTTATTGTGCAAATATAGTTTAACGTTACGTACAGTAATTATAAGAAAATTTTAGGGTATTATTTAATTTAATTAATTCTTTGTTTACATTTAAATTCTTAAATTTTATTGTATGTAGTACAGTGGATAAATATATTCATTCAGCTTTAGTCAAATATGTCAACTGGTTCTTGAGGGGCATCCAAGTCCCTGTACTGTGTTAATTGACGATACTTATTAGCGGGTCTGTAAGCATATAAGCATAAATACGATTTATTTATATTTAATCTCTTTTATTTATTTTTTTTTTTAGGAATTATTTAAAATTACTTAGTTCATTAAACTAAAGAAACAAAATTAAAAAAACTCAAAATTAACATCAATTTCAATTTCAAGCAGCATTCATTAAGTGCTTTAAAAAGTTTTCGGCGCGATAATTTTCTATGAAAATAACTGTAAACTAAGCACAACCTCTAGAACGTTGTTACTACATATTTATGTAAAAATCATAAATTGTACATGGTTAGTAATACGCTGAATGCCATTTTTTGTGGTGAATAGTATATTCCTTTTGCCCCATTAACGACATTACTTAGTGCGTGTGTTTAGTTTTTTTTTTCTTTTTTTTTATATTTTCTGAAATGTGGCGTGTATTAGAGCAGTTGTAAACTGTTGTAGTAGAAGTGCTAGGAATCAGCAATTTAATCAAACATATCGAAATTTGCCGGCGCATCCAGGTCATGATAACCAATTATACGACGTTGCTGCTCCATTGGTTCTCTGTAAAAAGTTTGTACACAACAAATTTCACAATACATTCGTAAAGTATACAGTGGATAAAGAAATAAAACTTCGACAAGCAAAACAAATAGGCCAATACAAACTACAATTAAGAATAAATAAAGTACTTAAACTACTACGAAAAATATGAATATATATATAAAAATATATCGATTCCAAAATTATAAACTACCTGCGGCCAGCCCCAAATCCGCGTCCACCACGACCGGGCATCATAATAGGCGGCGCATAGGGAGCGTATGGAGGCAAAAATGCAGGCGGATATACCGGTGGTCGGTACCTAATGTAAAAGAGAAAACGTCTTTATAAACAAAACAAGAGCGAAATATTGCAGATAATAAACATACCCTAGACCACCAGACTCCGAGGTTGTACGCTTAGTGGCACTAGCATGCTCGGGAAGTTGTGGCCGTTTGGGATCGCGCAAATAATTATTGAAGAACTCCACTTCTTTTCGCACTTCATCTACCTTCTCGGTGTGCTTATTGAATATGTGCTTTCGTATAAATTCTGGTCCTTTAAATTTCTTGCCCGACAACGGGCATAGCCATTTGTCTTTTGCCAATTCCTGCGTGTTTGCCTGTACGAATTTTTCCACCTCAGCCTCGGCGTCTTTGCTTCCCAAATTCTTGAGCTCTTCATTGTCAATTGTGGTCGTCTTCGCCAAGAACGTTTGCATTTTGCTTTCGAAATTCTTTATATAATCCTGTATATCATTTTGTGAAACTTTTGAGGGTGACGGACCACGGGCGTGTATTATGCCACAACGGTTTGGCATTTCATCCTCGTATGGATACTCGCAGTGATTGTAAAAATCAACTGAATGCACAATTCGAAGATATAAAATCAAGCTATCAAGCACTGAAATGAGTGGTGCATCTCTCTCAATTGTCTCGCCGTCCGATTCTTTATTTTCGCCAGAGATGCCCAGTAATTCATCCTCTTCTGCTGATGCTTCTTCGATAAGGTAATCCGTAATATTCTGAAGAACTGGATTATTTGACTTAAAGCCATATGATGCACCGGTGTCGGCATTGCCTGTGGAATTTTCGGCTTCTTGTTTAACATTTCCGTCAGACTCCTTATCCTATTGAATAGACAATTGAAAAAAAAAATTTACAATAAAACTTACAATCAATATTTACCCATAGTTTGAATTTTCCATCTAAATTCATCGTAATCTTTGCGCATAGTTTGATGTCGGCGCGAACGATGGACTTGTGTGCTGTCATTCCATTCACCGGTCGCACACGTCGACTTAAGTCACGATTCACAATCGCGCCCATCTCGCAATCGCGCAGACGCGTATTATTTAAATTCCAGCAGATCTCTTTGATATTCACGTCCCGCTTGAATGTTACCCAGCCACGACGATACCATCGACGATCAACCAAAGGATCGGCTATGGCCACGCGCAAATAGCCATCAAAACGTTGGCATAAGGTTTCAATCTCTGCTTTAGTTATGGATGGCGCAAGATTCCGCAAGAATATCGAAGATGTACGGTGAAGCGCGCGCGGCTGTGGTCCGTCCTTAACTTTGTCCAAGTCGATAGTCTCAGGTTGGTCGTCATTCGTTTTGTTTTTCTCAGCTACACTCTGTTTGTTATCTTCCCCAGCAACTGAGTCAGCTTTATCGGCATTTGTTTCTGCACTTTTATTATCATCATTGTTTGAGCTGACAGCTTTGTTAATGTCATCATCTTTTTTAGTTTCATCCACTTTATCAGTATCAACCTTTTGCTCATTTTCTACGACGTCATTTTTCTCACCAACATCATCGGTCGCCTTCTCTGCGTCCAAACCATTTTGGGTAAGCTCTTGCTCCTGCTCTGGCTCTGGCTCTGGCTCTGGAGTTTTTACATCTTCACCGTTGACTTTCTTTTCAACTGTCTCCGGTTCTACTTTCTGCTCAGCCTCTATAACCTTATCGTCATTTTTCTCTTTAATTTCGTCGGGCTCATCCTTTTCGGATTCTACCTTCTCCTCTTTGACTATATTTAAATCATATTTTTCTTTTACTTTATCATCATCATCTTCATCACTAGAACTGGAGCTGCTGGTGTCCGAATCTGAGGACGATGAAGAAGATGATTCTGAGCTGGATCGTTTACGTTTCAAAGACTTTTTATCCTTGCTCTTTTCGTCATCTTCACTTTTATCTTCGTCATCGGACATATCTCTTTTATCGTCACTTTTGTTGGTCGAGTTTCTATTGTCATCGGCATCATCATCGTCCCAGTTTTCTTCATCATCAGAAACGGGTGCGCGACGTATCGGACGCGGCGAAACGACTTTCGGTTCATCCTCCACTTCTTTGCGTTTCTTACCCACCGAAGTTATAATCACATCATCGTCACGTTCCGGCTTTTTATCAAAGTTTCGTTCCGGAAAGGTATACTCTCGAGGTTTCTCATCGAGTATTTTCAGATCGTCGTCAGTACCACCTTCCAGTTTTATAACTACTGTGTCAAGCAGACGAAGCAAGGGATCCGTTTGAGATGTATCAACGGTCACTGCCTTTATTTGGCCATTTTCCAAGAGTTCATTAAAAACTTCAACTCGTTTCTAAATAAGTTGTATTATAAATTTGATATTAGAAAAAAATTCTCATAACATTTCGTATAATCACGGTAAGTTACCTGTAAGAAACCAAGTTGTTCTACCTTCCGTTTAACACTGTCTACAGGATGATATTTGTTTTT
The DNA here is from genome assembly GCA_029783565.1 of Rhagoletis cerasi. NCBI lineage: Eukaryota > Metazoa > Arthropoda > Insecta > Diptera > Tephritidae > Rhagoletis > Rhagoletis cerasi. The sequence goes on along the minus strand of JAPVRG010104807.1, from coordinate 11,449 downwards.
AAACCTAATAAAAGCAAATAAAATAGGAGGCATTGGTTAAGCGATCGGAACTAAATGCATATGTTAAATACACATATGTATGCACATGTATGCTTTTGCAAGCTCATCAAAATTATTAGACATATGTATCTATGTAGTAAAATAAAGGCTGGTTTATTTTAAAAAAAATTGGATTTTGGTTTCCCATGGTTAGCAGTAGGTATTACTTTTTTTCGAAGATTAACAACTTCACTTAAATCACACATTTAATCGTTAATCTAAAAATTTGGAATTATCCCCTGGTGCCGTAGAAGTAGTTGAAAAGTAACAAAATTTTCTTCCATATCATTAAAATTTAACTATGAATTAAATACCCAAATCTTACCTCTTGGTTAAAATTTTTTCATATCTTATTGGTATGTGTTTTCGATTGAATTTAAAGGCGGATAAAATTAAAACGCGATCAAATTAACACACCAGAGCATTGCTCGCCCAGTGCAAAATTTACAAAAATTCGAAAATCTCGTTATATATTTCTGAATATATACGAGCAACGCGAGAACGAGAAGGTGATAGTAGTAGTAGTGGTAGTTGGGTACATATTGTAGTAGCTACGAGCGAGTGCGTGTGTAGCATTTTCGCTAAAATTGAGCTGTTGCTGCAACCAGCTGCACAATATTTTGCACATACATGAGTTCAACAGCAAATCTCAAGTAACGTATAGCTCCCCATACGCAAATAGCTGTAGAGAAAAACTTCATTATACAAAACTTTACAATTTTAAATTTTAATTCATATCAATCAGTTTTAAAAGAGGTAGTTAATTCAAATATATACGTATAGGTAAAAGAAAGTTAACAAAAACTTTAAAAACTTTCCAGTTGCAACGTTTCATTTTAGAAGCGCTTTTAGAACAGTAGCAAACGACTTTAGAGCTTTGTATGTATATATGTATTCACAAGCAACCTGGTGTTTAATTTGTTAATTTTCTTTTACGCTTTTCTCAAAACTTACCACTCTTCATCTTTGTGCGCCACGAAAAATTCATTTAATTGTTGGCGTTTAAACTCAATTTTGTACTCGCTGTACTTTCGCAAAACTTCAGAGTCTGAAATACCATCGTCCTGGGTATCTAAGAATTGTTTTAGCGTAAGCATGGCAGGTTGAGTCTGCAAATCGTTTGTGCTCGGTGGGTCGCGTACTGCATGGGGAACATGCCCATGACCTGCGAAACCCCCATGATAGCTATGAGCTGCATAGTGTTCGTTCCAGGCATGCATAAGATACGGATCATAACCTTCATTAAATTAATAGAAGTAAATAATAGTTGGGCGTTAAGAGCGGTGTCGGAACCATACCATAACGAGGATTTGCGCGCAAATCGTCACCCCAGTCCGGACGCATACGTTTAGCTGGCGGCATTTCTCGGGTTGGCGAACCATAGCGCTCACGCCCACCTCCCCGATAGTCTCGATAGTCGGGCCTGGGTCTTCCGCTTCCTCCACTTCCCCCACTTCCTCGGAAAGGGTTTCTGTTTGTAGTGTTTGCATTAGATTTTATAACGAAAATAATTTTCCAAATATATTTACCGCTCCGCCCAATCATCGCGCCCACTTCCACCAGTTCCTCCACCGCCGCGTCGATCATCTCGTCTTTCCGAACGGTAGCTATCTCCTGAACTTCGTTCACCACGAAACTTGTCACGACGCTTGCGATCATATTCATCATCAGAATCGGCCATGACCTATGTGTGAGAATGTTTAAGAAAAAGTTTGGGTATCTAACGCAAATAACTAAATACATGTATGTACATGCAAAGCAAATGAAACGAAAAGCTACCCTTACACTGGCCGAAAAATTGACCCGTGTAAATAGCAATTCAACTGGCCACAGTCGACAAAAATTGTCTGAGCCAAAGTTGGCTAAACTTGGCGCAGTCACAAGTGAAAGCACCACACATAACCTCACTTTTGAATCGTGTTAGAAGCGCTTCTCATGGTGGCTTGATTTTTGCAATATCACTATCTACAGTACATTTATAAGTTGTCTGAGGTACTTTGTGATACTATTTGCGATTAGGATAACAGGAACTACAGAAATTTCCACAATTTTGCGAGATTGTCTCACCGAGCGTAGACCAATACACTTCACTCTTGTTCACATATGTACATACATAAATCGCATTTTTTAACTATTGTATAGTGTTATAGTAATATATAGGAGGGGAAAGCCCTTGCAAGCATATTATTTAACAAACTTACCAAGAATTCCTCGCAAAAACTCTGGAAAAGACGCTGCAAAAACTTACAAGTGATGAATATTTTTTCCCTGCAAATGACAGATAAATGACATGTGCTGCCAACTCATCAAAAATCGCATAGCGCTAGAAGCGTGCCAAGCTTACGCGAAAGACCGTCAGATGGCGCTGGCCAAAACAGGATGCTCCAGGTATTAAGTTCCCTACAAAACGCGACTACACCCGAAACTCCAAAAAATTGAAAGAATTGCCATTCTCTGGAATTGCTCTTGAAACCAACACTTACGCACACACGTGGCGCTTAAGTGGGTTTGTAAGAAAGGGCGACAAGGTCACACATATAAATCCTGTTCCCGTACTCCAGCCAGAAATCACTCCCGCATCATTCCCCAAAAATCTTTGTGGAATTTGTATGCGGTTACAACGATTATCCGCAATGAGTGTACGGCATGTATAGACTCTCCTGATGATACCAATCACCTCTTCGCATGCCAACTCAACTAACACCCCTCTCCCTCTGGTCCCACCCCGTGTAAATAGCTCGTTTTCTGGGCCTACCGTTAGTTGAGCTCGACGACAATGATTGATGGACAAACCGATTTAGGCAGTGCTTAGTAATCTCGCTACAACAACAACAACAATTATTGCTGATGAGTCGCAATTTCTGGCTTACTACATATTCGCCGTAAACTAGGAAAAAGTTACAACCGGAAGCTTACTTGACGTTTTCCGGCCAGACTGCTCTTTGTACTCTTTGACCGCCATTCCTTAATTTTTAAATATTTACCACTTAGATGATTTCTAATAGACTTATTCGTAAAAAAATAAAGTAGATTTAAAAGCTTTATAAAGTGATATTTTCATACAAATTTTCAGTTTATAAAGCGTTTAAAGCTTTTCATTTTTTATAAATTTGAGTGTTAGCTTTTAACTTACTTTTTTGAGAATTTAAAGGGGTTTTATTGCCCCTTACCTTTTATTTTTTTATGCTTTGAGGTTTTTTACATATGTATTTGTGTATATTGACGTTTTGTTACGCAACAACCATCAATGCTGGTGTCTCTGCATTTTTGCACTGTAGTATAAAAAATAAACAAAAATAAAAAACAAAAAACATGACACATTTTTCAGCCTACAGGAAAAATATTTTTGGCTAAAATAATGTCATCGACGGCCTTAATCGAAGACCATTTTATTTAGTTTTATTTAAGCAGCCAAAATGTTGAATATGTATGTACCTATGCACATATGTATGTAAATTTGTATGTTTCTTAACTTTGCTTTTGAAAAATATCTCTCGTCATACATACATACATACATATTTTTTCCGAATCGTTGGCACATGGCTGAATGGCAAATAAAAATTAACGCAAAATCCAATTATGGAAACGCTAATGAAAATTTATTTACAAATGATGTAAAAATTTAAAAAAGTTAAGTGCTTTTAAAATGTAGAATGACACTTGTTAGCCAGTTTGCTGCAGATTTTTTTAGCAGAAACAACAACAACCGGTAAAACATTCAAACTGTATTAAATCAAAGAAGCATTTATTTAAATTTTAATAGCAGTGCCTATGTTGCATTTACGTGTGTGTTGTGCGCATGCGCATTTTCATATTTAATTACCACCTTCTAAATGAGCAAGTATGATGCATTTTTAATTTCAACATCGTTTCGTACATAAATGTATGTGGATATATATATATATATATATATATATATATATTTATGTATGCATGTAAAAACAGTATGTCCAATACATACATACATATCTATGGCACCTAAGTATGCACAGCGGCTGCTCACGTTGTAATACTAATTCTGCAGTGATTGTAGCGATTACAATGTATCAAATTTACAAATGGACAATGCTAAATAATATATTTTTATGGATGTTTTTCAACAGACGGCAAAACGCAACAACGCAACAAAAAATAACATTAAGTTTGTATAATAATGCAATACATAAAAATTTACACACATTCATTCCTCATTGAATCCCATCGTAGCTAGAAACTGCAGTTGATCAACAAAGGGCGCAACATAAGGCATATGTGAGAGCATAAACCGGCAGCTATTTTTGACACGAGTGCTTCGATTGCGACTTTGATATATGTATGTATATTAGAGTGGTCAACATTTTTTTCCCCAGCCACCCCCCAGAACTGAATAATATCGAAAGTAAGGAGACCCGTTTTTATTATTTTGAAATCGGTTAACATTTACCCGTGCCGCCGAGGCCTTGAAGTCTTCCATATATTTTTATGGAGAAAATAAACTTTTTCGTAGAATTGCTATGTAACCGTTGAAGATAAAATCTTTTTTTATCGAATAAAAATATTACCCTTTAGAAATCTTGAAACAACAAAATTATCAAGCATATTAAATTTTACTAACTCCTTTTTCATAACCCATAATCTCATCTCTTTTTTACAAAAATTTGTTATTTTATGGTTTCGTAACCACAACACGCACGTTTTAAAAAAAAAGTTTGTAAAATCATACATCATGGGTGGCAGCAAGAAAATTCCAAAATGTTGGCTTTCCTGTGTGTTTCTGGACCACCCTAATGTACATATGTATGTTTATACACACATCCATATTTTACTTTTATTGATTAACGAAAACAAACGGGTAAACATAATTTGCACCGTCCATTCTCTGTATCTCCTTCGGCAGGCTTAGAACCCTTTTTTGACCTTCCTTTTTTACCTGTTGTTTTTGCTGTTGTTGTTGTAGCGGCACTACTACTTATGGCCGAAAACGATTCTCTGCTAAATTTCAAGGCAAATTTTTTGTTATTGGTGCATGCGCGGTGCACGTCTTATTGCCTTCCCCAACATGAGATTAACCCGGCGGGAGTGTGGTAACAAAATGTTGCAAAGAGTATGCGACAATTACAACAACATCGTTATGGGAATTGCAAAAAATAGTTCAACCCCAATAACAAATCAATGATACAAACATACAGCTGAGTAAGTGCGAGCCAACGCGAGGCAGCAGTGTATGAATCAGTGTTGCCACTTGTAAATATTTTTAGGAACCAAAGAGCCTATCAAATCAGTTTCCAAACTACAAAAAAATTGCTCATTATTAACTCGACGGGAGTGTGGTAACAAAGTGTTACAAAGAGTATGGGGCAGGGTATGGCATACCCGCATATAAAATATGCTCTAAAACGTATATACCTTACTGTTAGCATTTAATAATCTGTTGCTAGTCCGATCGAATTTTTAACGGAATATTTTTAGAATTAAAAAAGTCTTTAATAACATTAAAAATTTACATCGCATCTAATTTCCCAAGCTCTAACAATGCAAAAAAGCGGTCATGAATTGCGCTGGCGTTGTCGACATATCCTGCAACAAGCACCAAATATTTCTTCACTCATACGCCGGTTGTTTTCATCAACTGTTAGCGAACATTTTCTAGCTCGCAAATCAGCTATTGTTTTTTCACTTGCATGTTTTCCGATAGCTCAGCGATTTGAGTCGACTTTTTTCTTCCACATTTCAATAATTTAGCGATGTAAATGCTCAGTTTGGTTGTATTCTCAAAATATTGTTTGCCTACCAAGAGCTTCATCAAACCAACCAAACTACCGAAGAAAAATGAAACTACCAATGTTAGTCCAATTTAACCAAAACGGCAACGCTGGTATGAATGCCGATCGATTTTTGTCCGTGAACATTTTGCGTATTGTGCTTCCACGAATTCTGTGTTTGTTATTGTGAGCCAATTGTACCTACTGGATGAGCACGCCTGCTGTAAAACGTATACATATACCTTAAAGTTAGCATTAAAATAAAAATGTGTTTGATTGCATCAGCTAATGTTATAATTCATTTAATTCAATAAATATTTATATTATAATTCAGACAAAATAAAGACAAAACTATGGGTTATTTAAAAGGCAAAGCATTTTCTGGGGAAGAATTGTACAAAAAATAACTTCAATTATATAAATAACAATAGTTTATTTATTAATAATGCAATAAATATAAAAAATTTATTTAAAATTTTAAGCAAATTTTATTGATGTAAAATGATTTATGTTAATAATTTGAATAGACCATGAAATTGAATGCAATTGAAATGATCGTACGAAATCAATTGAAATTTAATTAAAACAGTTTTAGGATGAATCTCTTATTAACTATAAATAAATTTTGAATCTTAAATGTTAAAAAATTCGTCTAAATTATTTTAAATAAATTAATAAAGCCGTAATGAAATGAATTTCATAAATATATTTTGATTATTTATTGCATATCAAGTCAACGAAAGACCTAAGACACAAACTTGTATTGAACAAAAAAAAAATGAAAAATGGTTGTTAACTATTATTCTTTCTTTACCTGTAAAAGCAACACGAAAGCGATGGAAACGAATGAAATGGCGCAGACGTATTGAAATGGGACGCAGTACCTTGCTCGACGGTGATTATTTGTTGTTTGAATTTAATGTAGTTACAATTTGGCCGCTGTGGTGTAGTGGTAAGCAGTGCGCGCTTCCACTCCGCAGACCTGGGTTCAAGCCCTGGTCAACGTCGCAAAAAAGTTTAGAAAAAAGGTTTTTTCTTAACAGCGGTCACCCCTCGGCAGGCAATGGCAAACCTCCGAGGGTAGTTGTGCCATGAAAAAGCTTCTCACAAAAATACAATCGCCGTTCGGAGTCGGCGTAAAACTGTAGGTCCCTCCCCTTTGTGTGACAACATCAAGGCGCACGCCACAAATCGGAGGAGAAGCTCGGCCAAACACTAACATATGTGTAAGCGCCAAATTATTATTATTATTATTATTATTACAATTTGTTAAATATCATGATTTTTATTTTTCGATCAAAAAATAATCGTTATTTTATGATTTTTATTTTTTTCGATCGTTATTTCTGATTCTTATTTTTTCGATCAAAAAATAATCGTTATTTTGGATTTTTATTTTTGCGATTAAAAAATAATCGTTATTTTATGATTTTTATTTTTACGATCAAAAAATAATCGTTATTTTGGATTTTTATTTTTTCGATTAAAAAATAATCGTTATTTTATGATTTTTATTTTTACGATCAAAAAATAATCATTATTTTGGATTTTTATTTTTTCGATTAAAAAATAATCGTTTTTTTATGATTTTTATTCTTTCGATCATTTCTAACCGTCATAACGGAGACTACGATTATTTTTTGATCGAAAAAAAAAATCATAAAATAACGATTATTTTTTAATCGAAGAAATAAAAATCAAAAATAAGATTATGGTTTGATTGAAAAAATAAAAATCAAAAATAGCGATTATGTTTTGATCGAAAAATTAAAAATCATAAAATAACGATTAAATTTGATCGAAAAATAGAAATCAAATTTTAACGGTTAGATTCTGATTTTTATTATAAAGATCACAGCCGTTACGGTACCTGGCTATTAACGTTGTAACGTTCTTGCGTATTCACGATATAATATATGCATTTACTTGCTTCATTTCGATGAAAGCCCAATGATAGTGGAAAGAATGTTGCTTTTACATCTTCCTTCATGTTACTTCTCTTCAGTGGTGGTATGCCAGTGAAGTCAGAAAAAGAGTCACAAACGGTTTGATCGTTGGTATGCTTTTCAGTGACTTGATATTGATTCTCGATGTTTTGGTAAGTTAGAAGGGTTTGATGATAGATTTCTGATAATTGTTGCTCTTCATTGTTCAATGGCGGATATGTAGCATTATTTGTAGCTGGTATTTCAAAGCGGAATCGTTTTATGACATTTTATATATTTTTAAAATTAAATTTGAAAATTTAAGAAAATCTAAGTTTAACAATATATATAAAAACCATGAACAATAAATTTAACCAATAAATATTACAAAGTATATTTGAAACAGGTACAGATATAAACCCTACACTATAACTTAATAAAAAATGCAACCATATTGGTAAGAGGGTGGGTCGTTATATGAGACATGTATTTCGATACAAAAGTTCAATTCAATAGTTACTCATACGCCCTCTCTCCCTCTGATAGTTTTCTTAAATCGGAAATTTCTGCACATAACACAATTTTCCAACTTAAAAACATATTTTTATAATAAATTACGTTTTACTTTACATAATTTTATAATAAATTACGATAACTTTTGTGTCATTAAATACCTAAAAGAAATTGTAGCCGCCCAAAATTGAGCACAGAACGCTTGTAAGGTATGCACTTCGAAAGCTGTTACAGTTCTCGGTTGAAGTAAAAAAAATAAAATATTTGTAAAAGGCATTTTTATTGCTTATTGCGGCCGCTGTGGTGTAGTGGTTGGAAGTGCGCACTACCATTCCACAGTTTTTTCTAATAGCGGTCGCCCCTTGGTAGGCAATGGCAAACCTCCGTGCATATTTCTGCTTTGAAAAAGCTTCTCTCATAAAAATACAATCGCCTTTCAGAGTCGGCGTACAACTGTAGTTCCCTCCCCTTTGTATGGCAACATCAAGGCGCACACGCCACAAATCGGGGGAGGAGCTCGGCCAAAATGGTTAGGTTTGTTTTTTGGTCGTTTGTTGTAATATTTTAATTATTTGTGACCTCTATAGGCGTCTTCAGGAAGGCAAAGCTAAGATTTCATGAAGATGCCTTTATATTAAATGCGAAATTTCGACAATAATAAACAAAAAGGAATATAAGACATTTCATAAAAATATATTTTTTTCTTTAACAAAAACCGTATAATTTCAAGTTTCAAACTTTTTGAAATATTCAAAAAAAAAAATCAACAAACTTACGTAAAAATGTCCAGCTTTTTGACTAGATTTCTTAGAAAGATTTTGAGTGTGCGGTTTTGTAGCAATTTTTAGTATAATTAAATGTGAGTTTTAAGTAGATAGATAATTTTATTTGTTGTCGGTGTCAGTCAATATTTCCAGTTATCCTTGAGCTGTAACATTTTTTTGCAAGTTTGCGACCCTCCCAATTCCTTTAAATGCACACCTTTCAGCATGTAATTAGCCCACCATACCTTAAAATGACGCGCTCGAGTATATCTGACTATACATTTTTTTACTGTTATAATCGGCCCTACACACATACGTATATAGAGGGCTTAGTCAACAGTTATCCCCCATATGTTATTCTGCCGCGCTCCCCTTTTGGGCTACCCTACTACCTTTCTTCAATCTCCAAAATTTACTCTCTACTCTGTGAGTTGTTTTGGTTAAAAGATAGTTTAACAGCAGCTGTTGTTTATTTTACAACCACAATCATTGTTATTTTTTTCACTTTTCTTTTATTTTTCACTTTTATTTTCGCTTTTTATAGGCGTATAAAATTTAAATAACTAACAAAATAAACAACACCAACAACTAAAGCACATGACTCTTCCAAGACATGTTGTCATCCGAGAGCTGTTGAATGTGTGTTAAGGTCAGGGTGAAGCCGTGCGAAGATGCAGCGACGCCAGCTAAAAAGAAATACGCAAAAACAAGCTTGTAAGCCAAAAAAAAGTAAATAACAAACATTTCGAACACAAGTAGGTGTTCATGCACATACATATGTACATATGTATGTGTCATGAGTGCGATGCTGTTTAACACAAAAAATTATTAAAAGATGTTTATTGCAAATTAAAGTAGAAAAAAAAAACAACCAACCGACTACGCATCATTGCCGAAATGGGAGAAGTGACAATGGGTCAAGACGGTTATGGCCAGATTTTGGCTACGCGCAGTTGTTGCATCCTCAAATAAATTTAAAAAAATGCATAAATACTAAACTGCAATTTCCAGTTTTGAAGCACGCTTCTTGCTGCGCGCGCCTTACCCCCACTGCCCGATTGCCACGCAATTCGTTCATTAATACATTAATTGATGCAATTTTGTATAATTTTTGAGCATCTGCGCACTCATGCGATTGTGAGTGAAAAAAAAAGTGTACAAACCACACAGGCATATTTTTTGTTGGTGATATTAAGTTTTGAAATTTTTGCTGACAAAATGTTACATACTAACAATTTGAAATTAAACTTTATATTAGCACTTCAACGCTGAAGTAGCCAGCAGCAGCAGCAGCGGCGGCGTGGCGATAGCAACGCCAACATTATCATCGTTGTCAGTCATCTCGATTTGGTGCGGCCACAAAATAAAACAAGTAAGGGCAGTGCTGTCTTCAGCTATGCCGAAGGCTTCATACCTTTCATGAACATCAAAAAGTTTAACTTCAACCTTCATTCCTTTGGGAGCTACACATTACTTACACTTACTAAATTGATGTACGCTGTAAACTACACAGATGGAGGTGTTATATCGCAAAAACTTATAGCTGAACATTCCTTGTATATTACCGATCTAGACGATTTCCTCAGTAGAACTTGTATGATTAATTAGTAAATATCTCTCGAAATTATTCGGGTTTAGCTGTCTGAATGACGGAGTTTTGAAGTAAAACCTCATATCTGCCAGACGTACCCCATGGGGGGGGGGGGCATACCCAATTTTGACTTTTTGTCGCCCTTGTTACAGAAGGCTGGGTAGGTCCTCCATTTTCACTCTGGATAAGCGAGCTAGGGAACATCATATAACATCAAAAGATATGCTTAAAGAGGGGCTTATAAAAGAATGGGGGAAAATCGGATTCTGATTTTACGAAAAAATTAATGAAAAATTGGTTGCATTAAGTAATGAAGTCGGAAGAAAGACAAACTAAATACTAAGAACCGATAATTTACTTTGCTTTTCTGAGTTAAATGCAAGTGACACACACATTTGTCCACATGAATTAGTGCTTATTATATTTTAGTCAATTTTTTCACAAGCAATGAAGCGCTGAATAAAAACTAGTTAGTACTTATACTAAGCTAATGCTCGTACTCACTTACATATATATGTAATTTTGTTTCTATAAAATAATATTGAATTTTTATTCGAGAACCTTTTTTTAACCGACTAAAAAAAGGAGGATCAATTCGTTGGAATATTTTTTTATGTATGCTACCGAATAATTTTGGACCACTTGAACTGTTTTCCATAATTCTTTTTTTTTATCGGAAATGTGGTACCTCAAGGGTCTTCTCCTTTTCTTGTTTGGCGCTGAAACCGCTTAAGCGATTTTGGCCGAGTCCAACAAAGCACGCCAGTTGTTTCGCTTTTGTGCCAACTGACGCCAATTGGAAATGCCAAGTGAAGCCAAGTCCTTCTCCACCTGGTATTTCCAACGCAGAGGAGGCCTCCCTCTTCCCCTGCTACC
>JAPVRG010104570.1:0-30621 GCA_029783565.1 Rhagoletis cerasi | reverse complement strand
TTATTATTATTATTCGACTTTTATAATTTTTTTTGCGCTTTTATTGCAACTTTATTTCTTTATTCTTTTTCTCCTCTTTCTTCTTCTACTTCTTATTCATCTCCTTCTTCTTCTGTATCTTTTTATTTAGGCTTCTTCGGTTGACTTATTTTCTTTAAGGGTCTCCGCTGTCATGGCCATCGCTCCTTTGCTGGCGATGGCCGAGTTCTCACACCTCAGCCAATGCTGAAATTCACATATCGCCGTTGTGCGCCGAACTAGGCTCAGACGGTGCCACGGGGGAATTGTTAACAGTCGCGTTGTTCTCGTAGTATGGTTTGAGATCGCTCACGTGTACTGTTCTCCTTTGTGCACCTTGCCGAGTTTGACGATCACAAGCGAAATAAATTCAACACGTGATGTGTTCCGCCGTATTTGAGTGCAAGTTAAGCCGCGAAGTTGTCTGCAGTTTTCGAGAGGTAGTGCTCTCGCACTATCACCTTGTCTCCCACGGCTGGCTGCCATGATCTCCGCAGGTTAGAGAGTCTCGCTTGTTCTGTCGTAGCTTTCTGTTGGTTGCGTCGTACTAACTCGAATACTACCTTTATTTTCGCTGCCTTTATCTGCGGTGTTGACTTGAACAACAAACGCCGGACTGCAACCAGTTGCTTCACACACCCTTGAGTTGAGTGCCAAAGCCATCTAGGGCAATAAAACATCATCCCAGCCCCTCTGGTTTTTGCTTGCGAACTCTGCCTGGAGTCTTCTGACGTTGTGACTAGCTATTCCTTCGTATTCTTCTGTGGCGTTTAGGGGCAGTGAACTGACGTCTTATTCCCATCTCCTCCAGGAAGCGCTTAAATTTCGAGCTGACAAACTGCGCTTCGCTATCAGTGATCAGCACCTTTGGGATGCCGAATTTGCCAATGATTCGCTCTATGACTGCTGTAATTAGCCCCTTCGCCGTTGCCATCCGCATTGCCACAATCTCGACGCATCTCGAGAAACGGTCTAGTATTACCAGCGCCACAGTGTTTTCATGTTTGGATCGCGGAAAAGGTCCCACGAAGTCAGCACACACCGTCGCCCACGGTTCTTCGGTAAGCTGCCTCAGCATCCTTCCGGCTGCTTGCTGATGGCTGGGTTTGTATAGCTGGCATGTCTCGGACATATATCGGACAATAGTACCGCGGTGTCGCCCGTGCTTACATTTTTCGGATCCCCATATGACCTGCGCTGGGAACATAGTGTATCCCCCTTATCACTCGCTGTCTTTGCTCTGTCGAAACAAACATCTTCCATGGAAACGCGCCTTCGCCGTCCGTTTTGACCGATATTCGTCTATACAGGTCACCATTCTCGACGATACAGTCAGGAAACTTTTTTGGAGACCTCCCCACCTCTGCCATCAGGCGTCCCTTTCCTTCGATCTCTTGGATCAGGAGAGCTCCCAGCCCGAAGCTGCTCGCGTCTGTTTGCAGAGTAAACTTTTGCGTGAATTCGGGACAAGCCAACACTGGAGCCTCGGTTAACGCGCGCCTGCTGGTCGTCACTCCATTTCCACTTGTTGCCCTTCTTCAGCATGTACGTCAGCGCATGCGCCACCTTGGAGAAGTCTTTGAAGGCCGAATCTTTCTCCGGATCGGTGTAGGGCTGACTATGTGACCCAGATACTGCAGTCGCTTCTTGAAAAATTCACACTTCTCAGCGTTGATCCTGAGTTTCGCCCACATTAGCCACATGAAGATATCCGAAAGGTGTTGGACGTGCTCTTGCAGTGTTCCGCTGATGTCTATAATGTCGTCCAAGTAGGCAAACGCACATGGCTCTAACTCTCGACCGATGACCTGATCCAGAGCTCGCTGAAACGTCGGTACGGGTCGGGCACTGAACGTTCGTTCAACTGCCGATAGTCCACGCAGATTCTCCACTTGCCGGTATTCATCGTTGCCAATACTATTGGGGCGCTGTGTGGGCTGTGTGAGGGTTCAATACATCCTTTCTTGATGAGGTCGTTAATAAACTGCTGCACCTTGCGGTTCTTTGGGAAATACCTCTGCTTAATCGCCGGGTCATCCTTCATTACGATTCGGTGAGTGGCAATGTTTGATACCCCGAGTGTCACGTCCTGGTCTTCGCAACGCAGTTGAAACCCTGCCTTCGCCAGGTAGTCGGTTCCAAGGACTACATAATCCACCAACCCAGGCAGTATCAAAAGAGCAGTTTGATGATGATTCCCCAGCTCTATACCCGAAGTTATCCCCCCCCCCCCCTCACCGGGAATGAAGTCTTGGACCGTTTCCCGGTACCCTACGGTAGCAATTTCGGGTTGGAACATTTCATCGGCCACAGGTCCAGCAAAACTCCCTCCGAGTACCTCTGCATTCGCGTGCAAAATTACCATCTCGTCTGCACTGCCTACATGCGGTCCACGTATTCGCGTACTCCAGCTATGGTGCTGGTACATTGTTGTGCGGTTCGGGACGGCGCTGTGTACTTGCAGGTATCGCCGTCTCATCACTCCTAGGTAGCTCGCGCATGTGCTGGTACCTTTATGTAGCCCGTAGGGTCGTTCGCGCTGCGGTCCTGGGTTTCTCTCTAGCCAAGGGTATATTTTCCATGTATTCGGCCAGCCTTTCTAGCTCCTACAATGTGCTGAATTCGGAGCGTTTGACGTACCATTGGAACTCGTTTCGTGAGTTCCTATAGATTCGCGTCAGCTTCTGCTCTGGGGTGTAGTTCGCGTGGCGCATCAGCCTTTGGGGGGCCAATACGTAATCTTGGAACTTTCCGTTCTGTTTCTGAGTACGACGCGGTAAGAAGTCGGGGTTCACTTCGTACACTTCTGCCACATCTTCCACACACTCGATGAATACTATTTATTTGTTATGTATTATATGGTAGGAGAATAATGAATATCTAGGTCCCGGGATTGTAATAACGAGATCCCGAAATTCCCGGGGTCGTAAAAATCGAAAACATTGACCTCCCTAATGTGCATACCTACATAAGTATATACATATACTCTGGTGGAAAAAATAATAGAAACTTTTTGTTTTGACCAGTTTTGGCTGTATTTCTTTGGTTTATTTAATATTTAATATTTTTTTATAAAAGTCTAGCGCATAATGTAGCAAGCACCGAATAAATCCACATTTTCAACTTTATACAAAAACTATAAAAAATCAACAAATGTTATCAAAATCCCCCAAAATTTCAAACTTTTTAGTCAGAATTTTTTAAAATGTTCATGTAGGCAGTTTTATTAAATTTTAGTAGAACAAAGTTCAAATTTCAAGATGATAGAAAATCGCGTTTATATTTTATAATTTCTTTAGCTGGCGTTGTTGTGAATTTTCTTCCATATAAAGTATGCTGAACATTTCTTTTATATAGAAGAAAATGCCTCGCAGCGTCCACAAAAGAAGAATTATTAAAAATCAACGCGATTTTCTAACGTCTTGAAACATGCACATTATCCTACTAAAATTTAATGGACTATAATACATACACACTGGATTTGGGTACATTTTATTGAGTTTTTACAATTTTTGTACAAAGTTTGAAATGTGGATTGAAATGGTGCTTGTTATTAGTATTTGTAATACATAGTATTTAAAAAATTTTTATTATCGAAATAGTTTTGTTGAAAAACAACTTACTCCTGATATGCAATGTCAACGGCTTTGCTTTATTAACAAAATTGTATACCTTTTCTTTTTAGACGTATTGATTCAAATAAACTACAATATTTAAAAAGTGGGGCTCTGCGTGGTCTGAAAAAATTAATGGCGGTGAAGTTAGATAAAAATCCTTGGCATTGCGACTGCCATGTTTTGTATTTAGCCCGATGGATACGCGAGTTCCCATATAAATTGTGGGATGGTCAAATGGCTATGTGTCGTGGACCTGGTAATCTTGGAGGACACGAAGTCGGATTACTTCGTTACGATGACCTTTGTGAAGGTCAATGGGCCAGCATGCTATCACTATCTCCAAGGCTGCCTTTACGAAAACATCGTGTACTAAAGCCTATGAATTACACTACTTATTTCAATTTGTACTTGAAGCACATATATTCAACTACACCTAGAAATAAATTCATTCGATAAGAAATTTGCTTAAATCACTGGTGAGCACATTTACATTTTCCAAATACAATCAATTGGCCTACAAAAAGATGCTGCGAAGTTTGCACATGTCCGCATTGTTACAGCGAATATTTGACGATGCTTTGTTTGTACTTCCGAAAAGCAAATCTGTGCAATTTAGACCCTACAACTTCTTTGTTTTCTGTAGGTTAGAATTTAGAGTAAACTACAAGGGAATTCCGTTAAAAAATTTTACATTTTTACTACAATTAATGATAAAAAATAAAAATGTCATAAGAAAACTCAATTAACTACTGCTTTTAAAATGGCCTCACTCGAGGAAGGTGTTTTGTCAAATGTCCACAGAAATCAAAGCAGTTCCTTTTCAGCAAGCCTGTGCTGTTTTACACAAAGTACCATATGTGACAGTGTGAGTGTGCCCACCACTGGTATAATCTGTACTAATCCATAAGGTTTACCGATTCGTTTTTAATAGAATTATCTTTATTGTATTTATGTAGTTTGTGAGCAAAGTCAACGGAGAGTATACATTTTTTAAATAAATTATTATAGGTGAATATCTACACAAAACAAACATTTAAATATGCAAAACTCATGTGTTTACCGCCGTCTTCGTCTTAATGCATAAAGGGCTTGTGTCGTGTGGCGTGCAGCCTGTCAAATTAGAATACACGTAAGCCCTATGCGCCGAACACAATCCACAACACAAGCCAGTGTTGTCGTGCGATTGCACTTACGTGTATTCTAAATTGACAGGCTGCACGCCACACGCCACAAGCCCTTTATGTGTTTACAGCATAAATCGTTCGTCGTTTTTTCACACTTCTGCTTTGCATCGTCGTTCTACCCAACTTTGTGCTCGTTCAGCCAGTAGTTGCCATATTTCTTCACTTCTTGCAGCTCGATATTAAGGGTTAGGGTTCCCACCCCACATTCGGTCATCCTATTACACATTCGCCTCGAATGTATCTCTGTCGTCGTCGTCGATGTGAATTAACCATGGCTTCATGTATTCAGCAAATGTCGCCGTGTTTCGTAGACCCTCACTATTGCCCACCTTAACGACGTCATAAGTATCGCTTGGTTTGACTTTAATAACTTGGTATGGACCCAAATTCTTCAGTTTTAGTTTGAGCCACTAAGTCATTGATTTTGTATGTTGTCGGTGGTTTACGCCGTAGATTGTAACTTATTTTGTTTTCAGTTTGTGTCTTCCGGATTTGAGATTTTGCATGCTTACGAAGTCCAACTCGTTCTTCGCTAAATGATTCAACGAATTGCTTTTCAATAAATTCTTTAAGCTTGACATCTTCTTTCATTCTCATTTTGACACCTACGAGCAGTTCAAACAAAGTCATATCAATACTTCTGAAGAATGTTGAATTAAGAACCTGCTGAACTTGCTCAACATGTTTATACCATTTCGTCGGGTCATCTGTGCCAAGTTTAGTTAAAACTGTACTCACAACGTCGTTTATTCGTTCCACCTGGCCGTTTGCGCGTGGAAGACCAGTCTTTTTCTTCCGATGAATGATATTTTCGAGCTCGCAATATTGTCTAAAGGCATCTGATGTAAAAGCAGATCCACGATCGGATATAATCTGATAAGGATTTCCCAAAAGTATGCTTTCACTTCGCAATTTTTTAACAACTTCATCGGTTGACGTGGATTTTGTGGGATATAACCAACAACATTTTGGGAAAGCATCTACAACAAACATAATATGCTTATATTGTTTGCACGTCGTTTCGAGTGGACCCACAAAATGAATGTGATACGTATACAATTGAACATCTTTTTTTTTTAATTGGATGTAACTCCTCTTCTTGTTTGCCTTGTTTACGATTTGAGATAATACATGTTGTTTTAGGGTCTTGCGTTCCTTTAAAATAACCAATCTCGTACATCCCGTAAATCCCGTTCAACATCCCTGTGACTTCCACTACAAGCATCCCTGCGGTAGTTGGAAGTCCGAAACTGGGAAGGGAATTTCTTTCCATAGGCGCACTGGAATCCCCTTCCAGTGTTGCATATAAAAGGGATTGCAGCCTTGCCAGTGGTCTCTTCTTCTCACCAGCATCGATAAAACAACATCTCATCGCGGAAATTGGTATCCATCTTCCTTTATTTCACCATCTGTTATATACCTTGGACAAAATCATAATACCGACCTGCATTCGTCAGTAGTAGCAGCTTCATCGGACTTCAAATCTAAGTATCCTATTGCATTTTACACATCTCCATATATTTTTCATTATATCCAATCCCGTTGCGCGAGTTCCTTCCGAACTCCGCAAGCCAATTCAATCTCGCAATTTCTTTTTCATTTGTTAATCAAAATTCATTAATCACGCATACAGTCCATTTTGAAAAATCTTTGTTAAAATATTAACTAGTTATAAAAAAATTTTGTAAAAGAACTACAAGTTGAATTAAAGCTTTTAATTGAATTAAATTCGATTTCTCGTAATTTCTTAACATGGTCCTTGCAAGCCAAATTTGAAACAGTGGCAACGCAACCATTCCGACAATAGAAAATTACGCTGCTCAACACTGAACGGCAGCTGTCATTTCCAGTATTTCTATTTTCTCGCTCATTCCCATTGACATTTTCAGGTGAATCAGCAGCAGCAAAAACAGCGAACAACAAAATTTTCTTTTCTTTTCAATCGCTGCAACGCGGGACTTTGAAAATCTATTCAAGTGCTATTTAATTAACTATTAACTAACTTTAAAATTGTGATAAGTGCCTAACGTAAAAAATCTCGTGAAGTTTCCCAATTGCGAATCTCCAAAAGGGTCAATTGCTTCGCGAAAAGAGTTTTTGAAAAAACGAATTGCTAAGGAGTTTAGCTTTGTGTTAAGTGATTGCGGCATCGACTCGTGCGCCTTTCTCTTTGGTTGATTTGCGCCCAACGCGGTACCTAGTTTGCACACGCCATATTCGCAGGCGCCAATCTTTGGACACCCATTTAGCCAAAAGCGCCCACCGCGGGATTTTCCCACGAAAGCAACAAACCTTTAAAACCCACATCGAGGGATTAAGCAAGAAGAAAAATGAGAAGTACCCAAAGAAAGGAGTAAGTTGCATGCAAATAGTACACACGTATATACCTATATATGTACACAGCACCAAAATTTATACATATATAATAAATACATGCGGCTGTACATTTCAGTAAAATATTCACCGTTCCCCGAAAAACGGTTTCATAAAATATATGTACGCGGTTACATATGCAGAGAGCTTATAAAAACGACAAGGTGCAAACTACTCAGTGGACCATATTTGATGAGAGGCTTAACAGTGCTACAGTATATTTCGTTTAGCTGCCTATTCGCTTAGGTGCATTTTCCGCTTACGTGCACAATTTTAGCAAAATACTGCTTCATAAAATGGGTTTTGTATGAAAATTTTGCTTTTAACTGCATTTTCGCTTAGCAACCCTTTTCCGTTTAACAGCTCTGTTTTTGAGTAAGTTTTGTTCGATTTGTACGAAAAATACTTCGCTTAGCAGCACCAAAAATTTTCAAAAGTTCTTTTTCATAACAACATATCTATCTCTTTTCAATACCTGAAAAACTACTCATAAACGCATGCTGTACGCATACTATGATACTCTCTTTTCAAATTTTAGTATGTTCTAGTAGTCGTAAGATTTACAGGATTTATGCAGAAGACATTTCAGTACACAAATGTATACATAATATATCCAGTAACATCTTCTTGACTAAATCCTGTAATTCTGGCGGGTGCTTGAACAGAATATTTATTTCATGCATACATACATATTTACATTTGTAAGTGGGTGTGTGCTTAAACCACTTCCCCGCAGCAACAAGGCGGCCAATTTTCCGAAAAGGACCAGCCCTTCAGCGGTTAAACTTTGACCGGTTAGAATGGGACATTTGGTTGCAAATTTTAAAGTTTTCGAGGTGGAAGAGATGACTGTCAAATTTGCAAAGAGAAAAAAAAACCGCTAAGTAAAATTACCTACCAATTATTTTTCATAAACGAACTTCTCTCGAAATACTTATTAAAAAACATTTTCTTTGTACCTTATAACTATGATATCATAACGCTTGCAAATAAATATTTCTTCTGTACATAACTACGAGTACTAATGTTATCTAAATCAAACAAATCACAGTTTTTGTTTTTCCGCTTAGCTGCACATTTCGCTTAGGTGCACCAAATCGTGTGCAGCGGAAGTAAGTGCAGCTGAACGGAATATACTGTACTAGGTTTCTACAGTGATATTTTCGTTTCTACAGTGATTTTACAGTCAAGTTTCTAGGTAAATTGCATGGCGAATGTTAAGATAACAGCGGGGAACAACCTCGTGGATGCATGACATTTTGCGTTCCAAAATTTTGCACCTTCTCGTTATTCTATGTTCTCTGCGTATGTCTGCATTGTATTGCGTGTCACAGTCCCAATCGTTCCATTACACTTCAAAATAATTGCTTCTCGGCTGCTTGCGCCGGCGCCTGCTGCGATCACCGAGAAGGTGCAAACTACTCAGTGGACCATATTTGATGAGAGGCTTAACAGTGCTACTAGGTTTCTACAGTGATATTTTCCAAACTTTAAGACTGCAGCTGATATATAAATCCCTTCACGTATATAATATCTATCCCTAATCTACTGTGAAAAAACCAATATAAAATAAAACAATTTACATACGTTCTGACTTACATAGGTATACCTATTTACCTAAGCAAATGTATTTAAAAAATGTTTGAATTATTCTCCGTTCTCACTGAAAAGCATGTGGTTGAAAGACTTGCTCCTATTCCTAATAATTAACAAAACTTAATTTAAGATTTCTGGAGAATTTTGTCGGTCTACAGAACTTGCGTTTATTTTGCGAATAAACTTATCTCGCTTATAATGCTATTGCGATTATCCTTTGATCCTCGATAATTTCCCAATTGCTTCGGGTTCGATCACTGGATTGTTAAATTAAAATGCCCAATTTACAGTACGACTAACTTTATTGAACAAGAAACACTTTACAATACTTGCTTACTACAAATTTACTGATGGCTTGCTTGCTAGCAATTTGACTGCTTCACAACGAACTTTACTCTCCACTTGTTGATTTACGAATGAATTGCTGTTCAGTGTAAACTCACGCTCATATACCTGCGCTCTCATCTCTAGAAGCTTCCAAACGAAGGTTATCGAGAATTCCAGCCCCTCTCTAGTGTTTTCTGCGGCGAAAACAACACGTACTTGTATTGCACCGAACACACACATATACTTGCATCCAGTACTTTTCCATTGTCGTTTCTCGGTGTCGCGCTTCTACCTCTTTTGCATTCGTTCGCTTTAGTTAATTCGTGTGTTCGCAGTATTCGCCACACTGCCCTCCACCTAAGTCTCATCGTCCCGATCAGACACACTTACCGCCCCAAACGCTGCAAGCCTCTCCAGGTGGACCACCTTCATCTTGTTCCTCGGCCCTTCCAACTGGATTCGATACACTACGGAATTCATAGCCATATCATATCTGGCTTTCATTTTGTCACCCATAATTTGCGTACGTTGTCTCACCAGAGCATGTACCTCTCAGCTCATCTTCCAGAATACTGGACATCTCTTTCGTAATTCTTCTCGCATCGCCACTTACTCCAAATTTCAGGTCACTAGGCAAACGGAGTTCAGTGTCGAAGATTACCTTGGCAGGGGTTTTACCCGTTATTTAATGCACTGCTGACCGGTATCCCATCCAATCCTTCTGATTCTTGTCCACGACTTTGCGCAAATGCTCTTCCAGAGTTCGGTTGAACCGTTCCACTATTCATAGCAAGTGTTTTTCCAATTAGTACGCCCTGTATAGAATTTTTTGTTGCTTCAACAACCCACAATTTGTTTGTCCCACAATCTCCATCAATCTTCGCCCAAACAACTGCTTCAGACTTCGGCGGAATCTGTTCGCTCTGCTTCAGGATCACTCGCTTGCTGCTGTACGGACCATCATAACCAAAGCTAAGCGGCACTTCCATGTTGTTATACTCCATGATTCTGTTCACCATGTCGATCTTGATGCCTTGGCCAATTAAGAAGTCTACTCCTATGATGACTTCATCCACAATCTCCGCGACTATGAACTTGTGTAACACCACCACTTTCCCTATTGCGACTTTGCACATTACTTTTCCCACAACTTGGGTGTCCTCACCAGTTGCTGTCTTCAACCTTGCTCCAGGCAATGGCTTCAGATCGAATAATGGAATGTGATGCGCCCGTATCCACAGTTAGTACTCGCTCGTCTGTCCATATATCCACCAACAGTAACGTTGCTCGCTTTCCTGCCAATTTGCGAGATGGAGATTATGGAGCATTCAATTGTGGAAGGCAGCGCGCGCCCCTTCCTGCTGGCTCGTTTTAGTTAAGTGACTGATCGGAGTTGGGCTCGTCTTCCTCAGCCTTGCGCTTACGTACTTCTGAACCGTTAGACCTGTTGGAACCCATCTTACATTCGCGTGCGAAATGGCCTAGTTTCCCGCAACTGAATCATTTGCCCGAGCCATCATTTTTATCACCCAGTAGCTGGATTATTTTCTTCAGCATTTCGTTTGTTGTGTCCGGTGTTTCTACATCCACGTGATAGGCTTTATAAGCTGGTCTACATAGGAGCGCTGCTGTTTCCCGGATTTGGGCATACGAGACAGTTTCAGCAAATGTCGGTTTTGGATTCGCATACGTCTCTCGCTTGGTGTATATGTCCCGCATTCCGCTGATGAACCTCTGGATTTTTATCCTTTCGAGGTGTTCACCAGATGCGTCTCCAATAGCTAAGTGAGACAACCTCTCAATCTCTGAAGCGAATTCTTGTGGAGTCGCGCCAGCTTTTTGGTAGCGGTTCTCCAGCTCCATCTGGTAAATCTGCCTCCTGTGCTCGCTACCATAACGTCTTTCCACGGCACCCATCAATGCATCGTAGCTATCCCTTTCACACTCGGGAAAAGTCTGCAAAACCTCCGCTGCAGGCCCCTTTAATGCAACGAAAAGCGCAGCGGATTTCTCTTCCATGCTCCACCTGTTTGCTGTGGCCGTCTTTTCGAACTGGAGCTTGAAGACCTGGAAAGGAACTGTGCCGTCAAAAGATGGAGTTTTTACCTTGGGAGCGTTCTACGAAGTAACTGGACGATTCAGCTGCAAATCTCGGAGACGGCTTTCCAACTCATTTACCTTAGCTTCGACTTTGTCCGGGTTTTCCTTAATTAGAGATTCAATTTTATTCTGCCGCTCCTAGATTTTGTCCTGTCGTTCTTTGAGTTGCGCGTTGTCTTTGACCAAATTCTCTTGAAGCTGCGTAATCTTTTCATCCAGCTGCGATGACATGTATGTTTTCTGTTCTTGCAATTGTGATGTAACATCTGACGACAACTGTGCTTCCATCATCTGTGACATGGCAGCTATTAACGTGTTTATGTCCATAGCAGTTGATGAACCAGGAGCCTTTTGTACTTCAATCTTCGTGGACGTATCCTGCATATCCTTAGATGAACAAGCAGCCTCTTCAAATCCTTCACCCTTCGTGGATGTATCCTCTACTTCAAGATCGAAGTCGTATTTTTCCACGTCGATACCTTCCTGTTCCATAGCCTCCTGCAGCCGTAATTGTAATTCCACTTTGTTTCCAATCGTAGATAGTCTTCGCTTTGCCAATTTCTTTTTGGGAGGCTGTATCTTCAGATCGCTAAATTTCGTCATTTTCAATACTTACTCTTCAGGGATCTATTTAACAATTCCAAGTCTGACACCAATTGTTGCGAATATCCTTTGATCCTCGATAATTTCCGGGTTCGATCACTTGATTGTTAAATTAAAATGCCCAATTTACAGTACGACTAACTGTATTGAACAAGAAACACTTTACAATACTTGCTTACTACAAATTTACTGATAGCTTGCTTGCTAGAAATTTGACTGCTTCACAATGAACTTTACTCTCCACTTGTTGATTTACGAACGAATTGCTGTGCAGTGTAAACTCACGCTTATATACCTGCGCTCTTATTTCTAGAAGCTTCCAAACGAAGGTTATCGAGAATTCCAGTCCCTCTTTAGTGTTTTCTACGGCGAAAACAACACGTACTAGTATTGCACCGAACACACACACATACTTGCATCCAGTACTTTTCCATTATCATTTCTCGGTGTCGCGCTGCTACCTCTTTCGCGTTCGTTCACTTTAATTAATTTGTGTGTTCGCAGTATTCGCCACAATACTAATTTTGCCATCGTTTTTAGAAAATTTTGTGATTTCTCCTGTTTAACTTTATAAAAGTGCTTTTATCAACCTCGAACACAATAAAGGCAATCTTGCCGAAGAAACTTCGATTTCGTCCGAATTCAAAGACGAATCACAGGCTAAATTCCAACTTTGTACCAATAGCTTTCAAATTTGCAAATCCCACATCCTAGATCAGCTGAAGCTTTTTCAAGGTAGCCCAACTGACAAAAATGTCACCTCCCTCCAGTCGAGTTCTTTCATAGATAATTCGATACCATGTATCAAAGTTCCTCCGTGTGATACCCAAACATTCTATGGTAGCTATGAGGACTGGCCATCCGTCCGTGATATGTTCACGGCCTCTCAAAAACTTTACCATTTGCGAAACAAAACGCGGGGAAAAGCTGCTGCCATAGTTAAGCACTATACCTTATCCCATGAAAATTCTTCTCTAGCCTTGGAATCTTTAAGAGCCCGTTTCGAAAATAAAAGAACATTGATCGACAAACAATTGAAAACGCTTTTTAACATTTCTCCAGTTTCATCAGAAAATAGCGAAGGCTTTCAGAAAATTCAAAACACCATTAACGACTGTCTTTCGTGCCCAAAAGCCCAAGGTGTTTCCGTCTCCGACTGGGATCCCATACTTATCTATATCTGCTCCACCAAGCTTCCCGAGGAAACGCTCTCCATCTGGGAGCAATCCCTCAAGTCTAGAAAGGATTTACCCATTTAATCCCAAATGGATGAGTTTCTGACCAGTCGGTATGAAGTGGTTGAACGGTTACATAATTATATAACCGCGAAATCTCGAAACTCCGTTTCACAAAAACCATCACCTACGATTCAGTCCTATCAGTCCCAAGAACAACTAACGTTCAAATGCAAATTATGCAAAAATAATCATGCGTTGACGGGATCCCATACTTATCTATATCTGCTCCACCAAGCTTCCCGAGGAAACGCTCTCCATCTGGGAGCAATCCCTCAAGTCTAGAAAGGATTTACCCAATTAATCCCAAATGGATGAGTTTCTGACCAGTCGGTACGAAGTGGTTGAACGGTTACATAATTATATAACCGCGAAATCTCGAAACTCCGTTTCACAAAAACCATCACCTACGATTCAGTCCTATCAGTCCCAAGAACAACTAACGTTCAAATGCAAATTATGCAAAAATAATCATGCGTTGACGTGACTGTCAGGCCGTGCGGACATGTTTACCTTCACGCTTGTTCTAGTTATTATAACTTTGTGGTATTTTTATTATACATCTAACTGATAAAATTATCAAATGCTTGACACAGTGACTCTTTTGTTAAATCTTATTAAAATCAGTGCAAATAAACAATATTAAATAATTGGCTTATTATGCCGTGTGTGTATGTGGCCAAAAAGTTGATCGCACCCGAACGAAAGTGCAGTGCGACAAATGCAAAAAGTTTTTTCATTTAGAGTGCATTGGTCTCTTACCGGCCGATGTGGACTTCTTGCTTAACACGGGCAAATCGTTCTTTTGTAAAGTGTGTATGGTGGAGCGTCACAATTCAATTCGTTCTCCGCCTCCATCACTTGTCTTAGAGGAAAGAGTTGCAGCTCCCAAAAGGGCATTGAACTCCTCAGCTACATCAACTGTTAAAACGAATGCGAATAGTGCTTTAACGACTGAAAATATAAAGCAAAGCAGTAATATGCAGCAAGCGACATTACATACTCTACTTAATGAAATTGCTGCTCTTAAATCTGATAATGTTCACATACTCTCTCTTCTTACTATGCTCATCGACAGTAAAAATCAATTAGAGAAAAATTCTGAGCTTCTTTATGCTGAAATTCGTTCGCTACAGTCTAAAATCAATGTTAAAGATGCCAATATTGCCGAGCTAACTTCGGAAGTTAAAAAACTTCGAGATGTTGTTATTGGCAGTTCAAACAAAATGCCAATACCAACTTGTACTGCAAACAACAACTTAAGCGCTCTCGGTTCTGTTGGTCAGGGAATAACAACATCTCCATCTCTCAGTTGTGCTCTTCCCGCTGTTACTACTAGCTCTGTTTCCTATAGTGCTGCCGCCGCTAGTGCACTTGGTGGGATGGCGACGTCTAGTACTGCTGCTATAGTGCCAGCATCTACTGTGCTGCTTACGCAGTCTGAAGCTTCTGCTAATTATGCTTTGGACTGTGAAGCGAATTTGGAACTGATGCCTATATCTGCGCCTATTCCCCTACGTGTATAACATCCCCTTCTGCAATTTCTGCTGCTAATAGTGATGCGGCTGCGAAAGCAACGTCTGTCTCTGCGCCTATTCCTCCTACGCCTACGCTATCTAATAATAACGCCGAGTGGAAAACCGTCGCCAATAACAAGCGAAATATCCCCAAACCACCTTTAGTTATTGGGTCGAGCAACAACAACGAGCTTAGTGTAGTAAATTCAAAACTAAAATGGTTGCACATCTCATCATTTTGTACGAGTGTAACTGCTGCTGATATTTTATCCTACGTTGCCAAACATGCTGAAATAGACTCGAAGCATCTGATGTGTTACATGCTAATTAAAAGAGGTGCTAATCTGGATGATCTTCATAAAATCATCTCCAAATTAGCGGTTGCTGATTGGTGCTACGAGAAGGTGACAAATGCTAAAATCTGGCCCTCCAATGTGAAAATACGTCCTTTTCGGTTTTTTTCGAAGGGTGGATCGCAACAACAAATCCCGTAACTACCTCTGTTCGGGATGATTCTAGCCATAGAGAGCTCAAAATCTACCTCCAAAATGTATCTGGCTTAAGGACTAAATATAAAGCTATCTTCAATTTGAGTGCACACTTGGAGTATGACATCTTTGTCCTCATCTAAACCTGGCTTAATACTGAATTTAATGAAAATGAATTTTTTTACCCATATCTTTATAATGTCCTTAAGACTGGACTATCCAGAGGGGGAGAAGTTATGATCGCTGTCCAACGTTGTATTCGGTCTTCATTAGTTTCTTTGGATAATGGGGACCCTCTTCTGGGCCAACTATGTGTCGTGGTGCATGGTTCCTCTAAGCTTTTCCTTTTTGCTTCTAATATTCCTCCATCAAGCAGTGATATTCTCTACAAATCACACACTGATAATATACTGGCTTTAGTATCTAAAAATAATAAGTCTGACGAGAATTTTTGCGTCCTGGGCGATTTTAACCTGCCTTATATTACATGGTCATATTTAGATGATAGCCGGGCTTTATTTCCGGGTAATATCAGCAGTTTTCGCGAAACCTATTTAGTTGATAAATTTTTAAGTATTGATCTTAATAATTTTAAAAATAAGCTTTTGAGGATTTTGGATATTATCTTCATAAGTAGTAATATGAATTTCTCATTGCACGAGTGCTTATAACCCTTGTCCGATCCCGCTGGTTTTTGCTTTAATAGCTACAACTTGAATATATTAAGTAATGAACTTTGCTCTGTTGACTGGGACTTGCTATTCCAAATGTTCGACGCTGCTAAGTGTTTTGATATTTTTAAAAGCATATATTTGGAAACATGTTCTGTATTTATACCACCTAAGAAACAATATTGTCACAAAATTTCATCGTACACTAAGGAGTTGAAAAAATTTAAGAAATAAATTTCATAGGAAGTTCAGATAATGTAATGAAATACGTTATAAGGATATCTATTTAAGATATGCGAAGGAGTTTGCATCTCTGAATAAATTGCTTCATAGAAACTATGTTCGCAAGTTCGAATGCGATATTAAGTCGAACCCAGAGTCTTTTTGGCGTTACGTTAACTCGAAAAAGGCATGCTCAAATATATCCTCAGCAGTGTTTTATAAAGAGGCCCACGGAAATTTGCCTTATGAGGCAGCTAATCTTTTTGGTGAGTATTTCAAAGCAAACTTTGATAAGGAATCTGATTCAGTTTTCGATGAAGCTAGTAATCTCAACTGCTCAATTAATTTTGGTTCACTGTCGTTAACCCTGGATGACGTAAAGGAAGGTATACGCAACCTTAAACCCTCCACGAAAACTGATATCGATGGATTTTTCTCCTATCTGTTTAAAAATTGTGCTGCACTCGCTCATACACTTCTTCTAATGTTCAATAAATCTCTAGTTTGTGGTGAGTTTAATGACGCGTGGAAAGTTACCTCCGTTAGTGCAATTCATAAAAGTGGCAACAAGGCGAATGTTGCTAACTATCGGCCTATTTCGCAATTATCAACAACTTCGAAGCTTCTGGAATGCACTGTAAAACAGAAAATCTATTTCTCAGTTAAGCACCTAATCTCTACTAATCAGAATTGTTTCATGTCTGGTAGGTCAACTGTTTCAAATTTAGCTGTCTTTTCTGACTTTTATGACTGCTTTCAACGATCGTCTCCAAGTTGATACTATCTACACGTACTTCTCCAAAGCCTTTGATAAAGTAAGTCATTCACTTTTACTATACAAGTTAGCTAGTCTTGGCTTCCATTCTACCTTTTTATCTTGGGTTAAAATTTACCTCTCTTGTCGTAAGTGTGTAGTCATTGTCGATGACTCTGCGTCGTTGCCTTTCATTACCTCCTCTGGGGTTCCTCAAGGCAGCATATTAGGTCCGCTATTATTTGTCATCTTTATCAAAGATATATCATCTTGCTTTGTCGCTTCTAGATATCTTCTTTATGCTGATGATTTGAAAACCTATACTACTATCTCTTGTCCTTCTGATGCCTTAAGTCTCCAAAATGAACTTAATAATGTATCTGAATGCTGCAAGAAAAATTGTTTACAAATTAATATTAATAAGTGTTTTCATGTGTCCTTTTCTAAGTCTCGATCCCAAATCTCTACCTCTTACTATATTGCTGATGCTAGGCTTACTACTCAATCTGAAATTTCGGATTAATGTGTTATTTTTGACTCTAAGTTTTTGTTTCATGGCCATCTAAATCACACACTTGCAAAATCATGTTCCATGCTTGTTACGCCGTTTTAGTTCTGACTTGACCGACCCGTATATTCTAAAATTACTTTTCACTTCATTAGTTCGTTCCAAGCTAGAATATGCAGTGTTTATATGGAGGCCGTACTGCGACTGCCATATTAAGAGGCTCGAGCGGGTACAAAACACATTTGTAAATTTTACTCTCCGCTCTTTAAACTTTAAGGATCCTGTTCCTTCATATAACGCTAGATGTCAGCTAATTGGCCTGAAATCTCTGCTCAGTAGAAAAATTATACTTTCCCTCAGCCTTATGTTCGATATTATTCGGGGTGTAGTAGATACTCCTATCCTATTGGAACGAGTCTACTTCCACGTTCCCCATAGAAATCTTCGTAATAATGAAGTCTTCTTTATTGAATGCGTGAAGACTAACTATGCATTTTATGCCCCAATCATTAGAGCCTTGAGAGAATTCAATTTATTCGAAAACCCTTTAGATATAGATTTTTCCATGGATAAGGCAAAATTGAAGTCAGTATTAAATTAATGCATATCTAAGCCTTTATTCTCATTTATGTATATTGCTTTAAGTAGTCTGTAAGAAACATTGTATTTCAAAGATTACTATTTAGAAATAAATAAATAACTAAATCTTGCCCTGAATTCCGTGAACTAAATATCCCTGACCGAACCAAGTTCGTCGAACAAAACGGCTATTGTTCTAATTGCTTAGCTTATAATCATATTCTCTGAGATTGTTCAAGTACCTTCCGATGTTACCATTGCAAACAAAATCATTGTTACAATTTTCGACATCACTGAAGGAAAGGTTTCTTGCGAGGAGTCACTTATCTCTTCGACCGACAGTGATTCTCATATCCAAGCTAACCTTTCGACCAACAACGAAAAAACGTTGCTTCCCACGGCCCAAGTACACATCAAGCATTTAGGTTAGGTTAGGTTATCTAAGCTGACCTCATCGCTCAGGAAAAGGGCACACTTAGGCCACCATGGGCCCATTGTGATGGCATATTAGAGACTCCATATGTCCCTCCGCCTACCTTAGAAATTCAACCACTTTGTAGCTTTGATGAAGCGCACAAAGTCGTAGATACTGGCTGAATCTAGATTCAGCCAGACATTCAAAAGAATAATGGTGGAACGAGCATCGACGATATCTCGCCAGAGCAGGACAGTGGCATAGGTAGTGCTCTAAGCTTTTGATTTCCTCCTCATCCTACGACAGTAGTCGTTTGACTGCAAACCCATTCTAGTGGCGTGGGTTCCCATCAGGCAATGCCCGGTGAGAACTTCGATAACATGTCGGAGCAGCGGTCGCTCCAAGTGGAGGAGAGGGCGAGATCTGCGTTTGTCCAGCGTAGGCCAGATATGTTTCGCTATCCTGCAAGTAGGCTCAGCAGACCATCTTATATTAGGCCGTTCGATAAAGTTATTCTCCAGCCAGAGCTTGCAAGAAGGTAGCGGAATGCCCGCATTACGAGCTGTACTTATTGCAGACAGCAAGGTTCCTGCCCTTGCTAGTTCATCTGCAGTATAGTTTCCCGGTATGTCTTAATGGCCTGCCACCCACACAACATTAGTAACGTAACATCTCGCCAGTTCATTAAGAGTACGTCTACATTCCATAACAATATTCGATGTAGATTTGGCAGAATTAAGTGCCTTCCAAAATTCTAGAGTGTCCAAACCTCGTGTCACTCCATTTGATTAGTGCATTTAATGTAATAGCTTTATAGCTTGCCTGTAGTTTACCATATAGGTCCACAGATAGAAAGTGAAGCAAGGTCTCTAGGGCTTTCGTCGGCGTCGACGGTAGCGCTCCCGTGATCATCATGCACGGCACCCTTTGGACCTTTTCTAATTTGATTCTTATCGTAGATTTATCTACGAACTAGAACAGAATGAGAAGCACAACCGCTGTGTACATCCAGTTCACAATATGAGGCTTCAATCCCCATTTCTTCCCTATCGTTGATTTACAGGCATACATGGCAGTTATATCTTTCTTGCAACGCTCCTCTGTATTGCGCCGCCATGTTAGCTTTCTGTCAAGAATAACGCCCAGATATCTAACTTCCTCCGAGAGAGCCAGCCGGATGCCGTTCAAGGAAGAAAGTTGTAGCTGGACAGCTTTCGTTTTCTTTGAAAATAGAACCATGACCGTTTTTGCCGGATTCTCACTAAGGCCTGCTTCTTTGGACCAGGTGTCCAAGACGGCCATGGTGCCTTGAACTAAGTCACTAGAACTTGAGGGTGATTACCAATTGCCGTCAGGGCAAGATCATCTGCGTAAGCAGTGACTTGGAAACCTGTACCCTGCAACCGTGACAGCAAGGTATTCACCGTTAGATTCCAAAGAAGTGGGGAGAGAACACCGCCTTGTGGAGTTTCGCGGCTTGCATATCTTATTACAGATACCTCCTCCATTTCCGAATAAATAGCTCGACTGCATAAAAGGCGATGAACAAATTCAGCCATAGGGTGGTCCAGCCCAAGACGCGTTTTGGAAGCACCTTCCGCAGGCGATTGCCCTCCGACTGACCCTCTATACCGTCGCAGTAATCCTGCCAGGAGTCCCTTTGGGCTTTCCTGGTGGCATTTTTGAATTGAGGGGTGCCTTGTATGCAGTCCAAGAGCCTTCGCGCTTTACCGAATTAAAAAGTTTCCTGCTTTCCTTCCTTAGAGAGGCGATTTCTTTACTCCACCAGTGTGGCTTCTTCTTTCCTCGCGGATGTACAAGTGTGCAGGAAGCAGAGAAGGCCGAGTTACAGGCATTGGTAATGCAATCAACGGCTTCCTCAATTTGTTCCGATGAGCCTAACTCACCGAGAGAAGCAAGGCTTGCGAGAGAAGGCTCCGCTTTATCAGGTGGTGACAGTAAGCCTGGCTTGCTGAAAGAAGCGTTACTGAGCAGATACCCAGAGAGCACCTTCCTGAACTTCGTCCAGTCGGTACGTCTCTTATTTCTGTAAGCAACCGTTGCCGGAAGTTCAAAGGAGATTACAAATGAGAGATAACATGTGATCAGGGAATGAATGGTCGTTCAGTACCTTCCATTCCCTAATACTTTCAAAGAAAGAGCTAGACGTTAAAGAAATATCTAATACCTCCTTCCTATTTGAGGTAACAAAAGTGGGTTTATCACCAATATTACAGATGGCTAGATTATATAATAATATAAAATCAAGTAACGACTCTGGGGTTAATGTCGGTAGATCCCCATACCACGTGGTGCGCATTTATATCGGCCCCGACAACAATGGGAAGCTTCCTCGAATTGGCATCTTTCACAACGTCCAGTAACCGATCGGGCGGTAGACGGAGACCAGCCAGAGTTTCGTGGATTGGCTTTCCACAGAGATGCTCACCGTATCTTCATCGCTGAACTGTGTGAGTAAATTATAAAAAATACATTTTTTGATTAATGTACATGCTCTGATCTTACCTGCCACTGGGGCTGACACTACGTGGTAAACATCAGAGTTGAAACCACAACCTCCTTGTCGCTGAGGTGCAGGAGCAGAGCTGCAGAAGCTGCCTTAGAATTATGGAGGTTTATCTGTAGAACCTTCATCCACAGCTTAAAAAGAATCGTCCCCGTCCAAACCTTCTGGCGGGGTTCCATCGAACGCTGCGACGATGGTATCATCAACGTCCTCAGAATCCGACGTCAGATATAGGTTCTCAAATTCCTTCGTCTATCGGATAAGTACCGATCCGTCACCGGAAACAGAGTGCGTGTCGCTATCAGTTTCCGCTGCGGAGTCTGACCTCACCTCCGGACAAACAGCCTCGAGAACCTCCTGGACCTCCCGGTTAGGATCAGGACCGCTGAAGGCGTTTTCTGCTCTAGATAAAGTGCCGCCCTGAGACGGAAAATTAACAGCCATGACGGTGCTCCCCGGCTTTGTCATTTTACCCTCATTCCCTTTTTGGGGTTTGAGAGTAATGGAGTAAAAGCAATAGCTAATCACTCCCTTGCAGTCAGCGAGGATTGGGAGAGACTCATCGTTCATCACCAAGGTGATGTAACGTTGCTGCTCCCTAACCTCGCTGACCTTCACTACTCTCCACTCGAGGGCTGGTAGTGATTCGTTGGAGATCTGGATGATTTCCAAAATCTCCTGAGGTGTCGACGGCTCTTCTGGAACCCAAGCTCTGGCTCGCGGCTTGCAAGGGATTTCGTCCCTGTGCACTGCCACTAAGTCAGCGCCGGGCCACAGCTCCCCAAGAGAGGAAATCGCTTCCTTATAAAGGCGCGCCGACCTTTCGTCAGCGCACGAAACAAGCTTGATGCGGCCTTGGTACAGACCGGCATCGCGAACTGTAGGTGCAGGGCCAGGATTTTTCCGGAAAATTTCCTTAAACACCCGGCAGAGACCCACCAGAACAGATCTCCAGTTCTCAGCGGTAAGGCTTCCGTCCGGATGCCCCCTTTCCATTACTGCCAGGATCAGATGATCCTTCGCCATATCACTGAAAGCCCTCAGGGCCCGAGGAGGGTAGTAGCGGGTACAGGTCCTTTGGCGAAAGTCCTCTCCTGAGGCCAATCACGGCTTTCGGAGAGAGTGCTCCTCGCCCTCTCAACCACTTCCTTCAGATCCTCGGGAACCGGGTCGTTCCCAATTTTCCTGAGCAGTCTAGAAGCGGCTCTTCTATTCCGCTTCGCCCTGACTGCTAGTCGGACCACCTTATTCGTCCCTGCACCACCGGGACGTGGTACGCTTTTGCGCGCAGTTGACTGCGTACCGGTAAAGGGCTTCTGGTCGATGCTACTGTCCGCGGAGGACTTGCGGGTGCTAGTATCGTATCCACCCTTAGTCGCTTTAGAGCTGCCCTCAAGGGGTGTGCTTAAAGCTTCCTTGGACGTGGACGACTGGCACGAAAAATCTAACGGCCGTGCAGGCCCCACTAGCGACCTAGACGCCAGCTTCTCGCTGCCCACCGGGGGTTTGCGGCTGCTGGCGCTGGACACAACATCCGTATCTGAAAGCCGTGTAGGCTCTTTCGGGACCGAATCGTCGGCTGCCGAAGATGTCGTTTTTAGACTGACTTTAACGCCGTGTCCGTCGGCGGCATTTTTACCCGTGCAGGGATCCGGGGCTAAATTTTTTGAGTTCATTACATCTTTCTTTGGTCGCCTACAGAGCCGAAGCCATTCGGCGACCGAGCATAAGGTAAGGGGAAAAACGGTCGGCCACAGCAGAGCCCCGTGCTGCGGCAAGTCCACCGTTACTCCCGCAGGCGGACAGGTATCCGTAAAAATACAGTCGGAAAGCCCCCTGACTGCAAACCATCGCATGACACCCTGGATTAGGTGGGCGTTTTATACCTACCGCCAGGTACCCCCTAGAAATAGCCCAAGTATTCCCCCCCCCAGCTTCCCATGCGCAAGCTTGCAAGCCTGCCACTAGATTAGACAGGAGAGTTTAAAACTCGGCCTTAGCTAGGCCCCGCGTGCTTGCACCACTGCGGCGTAGGAACAAGCCTACCCAGCCACAGCGGTGTAAGCAGCGATGCCCATTGCCCAGTCGGCACCCGCTTGGAGGATATATATAGGAGGATCTTTTCGCCGACTATATCGAGCATTTGGGCCAACTCTTTTCCCTGCGAGCTTTAATCGATCAAGGCTCTCAAAAAACCTTCATCTCCGAAAAGGTTCAAAATCGATTAAGACTCCCAACTAATCGAGAACACTTCTCAGTTGCAGGCATGGGCGGAAAAATCGTAGAAAATGCGACTCGTGTCTGCAACATTACCCTCGCAGCCAAACGTTATGACACCGTCATCGATGCCAAAGCCATTGTTCTCCACAGATTGACTAGATGTTTACCCACCTCTCAAATCGAAAAACCAAATATCTCTGAAGAGATCCGAATGGAGCACATGCTCAATAAGAAACCCGACTTAAAGAAGAAGTATAATCGGGTCTTAGACGAATATCTGACTTTGGACCATATGAAACCGAACACTTCTGAGGAGATTCACCAAAACGTTAATTACCAATCCTACTATCTACCGCATCACTCTGTCATCAAACCCGACAGCAAATCCACCAAAGTTCGCGTGGTATTTAATGCTTCAAAACCATCCGCGTCCGGAGTTTCTCCAAATGACATATTGCATATCGGTCCCACTTTGCAAACCGCTCTCATGATTGTAATCCTAAACTGGCCTTTGTACAGATACGTCTTTAGCGGCGACATCCAAAAAATGTACCGCCAAATTCTATTGCATGAAGACGACCAGCAGTTCCAACGCATTCTCTTCCGTAGAGAAAACGAGACCTAACTTAGAGATTTTCCGCTTAAAACCATAACATTCGGAGTCAATTACGCACCGTATCTGGCCATCCGCACCTTGTACCAGTTGGGAACCGACGCCAAAGACTCTTTCCCTTTGACCAAGAGAATTCTAACCAAAGAAACTTATGTCGATGACATACTCCAACTTGCCTCACGGCGCAATCTCAAATTACCCAATGTTGGCTATCAGCTGGTTTGCCTTTGAAAAAAATAACATCACCCCGAACTTCTTAAACACATCCCGACCGAAGATTTGCTCGATTCCAATTTTCTCAAACTTGATTCCTCTAGCTCCACCAAAACTCTTGGCATTCGTTGGAATGCCTTAAACGATGCACTCTCTTATTCAACCGCGCCTATCCAACCAACTACAGATGCCACAAAGTGACAAATTCCTTCCGCGGTTTCGAAACTTTTTGACTCCGCAGGGTGGCTAGCGCCTATTATTATTCAGGCAAAAATATTCTTACAACAAATATGGTTAGAAGGCACTGAGTGGGACGAATGCGTCAAACCACTTTCGCTTCAAAAATGGAACCAATTTATTTCTGATCTTCCCAGCATCGAGCAAATACAAATCCCAAGATGGACTGAGTTTTCACCAAATCAAATATTCCAAATTCATGGCTTCTGTGATGCGTCTGAGAAAGCATTCTGCGCATCCATCTACATTAGAGCTCAGACCGACAGTACTGTAGCATCTCACCTACTTTTTTCTAAGACCAAAGTCGCACCATTACAAACATTAAGGCTTCCACGTCTGGAACTTTGCGGTGCAGTGTTGCTTTCGAAGTGTATTAAAAACGTTACCAACCAACTTCCATTAGGGGAAACAGAAATCTTCTTATGGTCAGATTCTTCTATAGTTCTCTCCTGGCTGGAAAAACCTCCATGCGCATGGAAAGTATACGTAGCTAACGGCACCTCTCAAATCATCTCAAACGTCGGAAACATCAAATGGAGACACGTATCAAGTAACCATAATCCTGTTGACCTGGGAACACGGGGCTGCAAACCACAGGACTTAATACAACAATCCCTCTGTAGCACGTTGCTTCACTTGAAGAAAGAAAAGTGGAAGCTCTTCATACACTAGAAGAAGAACGAGATCTCTTAAACCGCTTCTCATCCTGGTCAAAAGCTTTGAGAGTGATATGCTACATCGAAACTACTGTAATAATTCAAAAGGAAATTCACTGGGTTAAATCACGCCTCATACAACTCGCTCAAGAAAGGCATTACCCCACTGAATACGCGAAGCTCTCCAACAAAAATCGCATTTCCAAAAAGAGTTCACTTTTGGCTTTAAACACCTTTATCGATAAAAACGGCCTTATGAGAGTAAATGGCCGTCTAGCAAATTCTTCACTCTCTTACAATGAGAGATATCCGATCACCATCCCACCATTTCCAGATTCTCCCACCTATTTCTGCTATTTCGACACAACTTTCTGATGCACGCTGAGCATCAACTAATGATCAGAACTGCAAGACAAAAGTATTTCATTCCCAGATTAAAATCCCGGTCAAAAATTGCATACGAACTTGCTAAACCTGTACAATCTTTAAGCAGAATACGCGTTCACAAATAATGGCAGCATTACCGCCAGAGCGTTCAAACTTCTTCTTGCCATTTACTCACACCGGAATTCGCGGGTCCCTTTGATGTTAAGTCATCCACACTGCGAAAGGAAATATTCGCGTCTTCATCTGCTTTTCGACTAAGGCAATCCATTTAGAGACGTGTTCAGATCTCTCCACCAAAGCTTTCCAAGCAGCATTTGCTCGCTTCATCGGACGACGGGGTTACCACAATGCGTATTTTCCAATAATGGAAAAAACTTCGTAGGTGCCAATCGAGCCTATAAAACTGATTTTAAGAGATTCCTTAAAGAAGCATCAGACGATATAAGATCCAAATACAATCTCCATGGCTTTTAATGGCATTTCTTACCTCCAAACGCTCCCAACATGGGCGGTCTCTGGGAGGCGGCCGTGGAATGTTTTAAATTCCATTTTAAGCGAATTGCTGGGAGTTACCATTTCACCTTCGAAGAGCTCGCAACTTTACTGGCCCGTATTAAAGCAGTGTTGAACTCGCGACCTCTCTCACCCATATTCGACAATCCCCAAGAACTATTAGCTCTACAGAACCCCAACTCGACAACTTTTCACTACAAAATCGTTGGGAAAAACTCAAATTACTGCATCAGCAGTTCAGTCAAAGATGGAAAGACGAATATAAGGATTTGCATCAACGGTACAAGTGGAAGCTCCCGCAAAAGAACTTGGCCATAGGCGACTTCGTTGTAATCAAAAACGAATTGGTACCCCCAAACGAATGGCGTTTAGGCAGAATCGAACGGGTTTACCACGAGGTTGACAATAACATACGAGTCTCAGATGTAAAAACCCAGTATGGTAGCTTTACGCGACCAATTGTAAAATTGTGTCCACTCCCAACTCAAACAACTCTCCCTGATCTTAATGCTACATACCACACCTAGAAACACTTCGCCTCCACCTTATTCATCCGTCTATAAATATCTCGTACTAAAGTCCTATTTATTTACAGGCGATCCCCATCTCTACCGTCTCCAATCCGCCAATACATCAGTGCCAGATTTGCTTCCGGTATCATCCCTTGCACCATTGCATGGCCTTTCTGGCGATGCCTGTTGATGCTCGAATCCGGTGTGTAGAGCCACACCGCTACTGTGCAAATTGCCTTTACACGAACGCACAGCAGTGTCCGACGATGCCCGTCGCAACGGTCGTGCAGGGTGTGCAGACAGCCACACAACACCCTCCTACATCGCCCCATGCCAAACAACAGACCAGCCGCCAGGAGTTCAATACCACCGCGGGGGCCGTCTCGGGCCGAGACGCGCGAGAAGTTAGACGTCGCCATCCAGGCATTGATCGAATTACGTGACAGCCTTGCACAGGTGCAACAGGGCGGGCATGTTTAAGGGACTTGCGCTCCCTTAAAATCACCAATCTCCCATCCCTGCGGTAGTTGGAAGTCCGAAACTTGCAAGGGAATTGCTTTCCATAGGCGCGCTGGAACCCCCTTCCAGTGTTGTCTATAAAAGTGATTTCAGCCTTGCCAGTGGTCTATTCTTCTCACCAGCATCGATAAAATAACATCTCATCGCGGGAATTGGTATCCATCTTCCTTTATTTCACCATAGGCATAACACCGACCTGCATTCGTCAGCAGTAGCAGCTTCATCGGACTTCAAATCTAAGTACCCTATTGCATTTTACACATCTCCATATATTTTTCATTATATCCAATCCCGTTGCGCGAGTTCCTTCCGAACTCCGCAAGCCAATTCAATCTCGCAATTTCTTTTTCATTTGTTCATCAAAATTCATTAATCACGCATACAGTCCATTTTGAAAAATCTTTGTTGCAAGAACTACAATTTGAATTAAAGCTATTCATTGAATTGAATTCGCATTCCCGTCATTTTCTTAATTCGGAATGAAATATTCTTTTGTAATGAGATCTTTAGTCTTCTTCAAAGCGAAATGGCCTCTCTCGTGTGCGTTCCTAATTATTTCTCGCCTTAACGCTCGAGGGCCCTCGCTAGGGCAGGCACCTTGTCGTTGGTGAAGGGGCTTAGCTAAATCACCAAACAGTCCTTCTCGGGTCTGGGGTAACGCGGACGCCCCGTGGAGCTTCCGCGCTACCCTCTTTCCGATTTAGGGCTGCTGGTAAACAGTGACCAAGAACTGCCACCTCCTAATCCAGGGTGTAACGCGACACCGTGCCTATTTTACGGTTTGCAGCCAGGAGGGTATAAACCGGCTGTATTATAACGGCGCCTCTTCGACACCGGGCCGCATCGAGGAGTAACGGTGGCCTTACCGCGATATGGGTCGCTGGCGCGGCGGACCAGATAAGATCCCCTGCTACCATTAGCGCACCCAAGGGGTGGGTTTTGGGGTTCAAAAAAAAGATAAAACGGACGCTGCAAGTTTGAAAGTAAAACGAAAGAATAAGAATTGCGAACGAAAACCAAAATTACTTTTCACTTTTACATCAGTGGATAAGTACCGTTACCTTGTTTACACTTTTGGCTTTATAGGGTCGTGCAGACGGCATAAATATTTACCAAAGATCTGCGCAATTGTAATAATAATAGCGATTAAAATGTTTCAATTATGATCATTACGAGTGGACCTAAACCACTTTCAAAAAAAATATTTTTGCGATAAGATTGTAAGGTAAAACTATTTGGATTATTTTTTAAGAAATTTTGCTCCATTGAATGTAATTTAATAAACATAAAAATAGGTGTCTATACTTAACCCAAACTGTAATTAACTCATTTTTTTCCAGTAGTGGCATTACACCACTTTCGTTTATAGCAGCTCGTATATCTATATTAAAGTGGACTGTATGAAAGGAGTAACTGTTACTACATTCCAATATGTTTGCATATGTACAGACATTCATACATATGTAGGTACATACATACCAACGCATAACAGGGAATTGAAATAAGTTAGATAAAGGGTGTGTCGTTCCGGAACATACTGCCCCCGCTGAACCATTGGTTCATGTAAGTGGTAAGACAGCAATTTTGGCAGTTGGCCGAACATATTGACCACGAGATGTTTGTATGGTTGCCACTCGAACCAGGTCATCGCTTCCTCGGTTTACTGTCACATGAGCCATTTTGATGGCGGTAGATTTGGTTCCTTCAGGAGAACTACCGTGTTTGGCTCAATGTTGAGATTCTGTCATTGCCACTTATTGCGTGCTTTTAGCGACGTCACATACTCTACATGCCACCGTTTCCAAAAGCCT
Organism: Rhagoletis cerasi; assembly: GCA_029783565.1. NCBI lineage: Eukaryota > Metazoa > Arthropoda > Insecta > Diptera > Tephritidae > Rhagoletis > Rhagoletis cerasi. The sequence continues at coordinate 2,206 of JAPVRG010104570.1, read as the reverse complement.
TGGACCATTGCTTGAAGGTGTCGCCAATGTTTACGGCGGTTTATATTTATATCCAAGAGTGACGGTTCTGGAACCGACCTATATGGTGCCCCAATCAAAAAGTGGGCGGGTGTTAGGGCATCCGACTCGGTGTCTGAAGATGCGCTTAAAGGGCGAGAATTTATGATTGCCTCAATTTGTGGGAGAACGGTACAATATTCTTCGAATGTTAATACGACTCCCAGAGTCCCCCAAAGTCCCCCAAAGTGGGGCGCGGATGGCGGAATAAAATGCCACTGAACTCCTTCAGCAGCCAAAGAATCTCACACTTCACGGGTGTGTGCTTCAGATACAGCGAGTTTTTGAAGTTAGTTTAACACTCGATGAGCTCCATGAAACGTTGTACCATTGTCAGAATATAAGTCGGTTGGCATTCCTCGACGAGCGACAAAGCAACGAAATGCTGCTAAGAATGCATCTGTTGTAAGATCGCTTACGAGCTCAATGTGTATGGCCTTTGTTGACATGCAAATGAATAGAGCAAACCATGCCTTTCCAGTCTTCGCGTTGCGCGTTCGGGACAGTTTGATGTGGACAGGTCCTGCGTAGTCTAGACCACAATGTTGAAAACAGCGAGCAGGTTGCAATCGTACAGCAGGAAGATCCGCCATCAGTTGTTCACTGGTACTTCGGCGTTGCAGGAAGCAGGTTTTGCAAAAAAACACTATCTTTCGAATGATATTTCGACAGCCACAATAGCAAAGGTGGCGTCGACAGCTGGGTGTAAGTACTTACCATGGAAGTACCTGCAAATAATAATAACATTAGAAACTTTGGACAATAAAATTGGATGCTTTACTGAGTCTGGCAAGAAAGTATTCTTGATACGCCCTCCAAGCGAAAAAAAACCGACTTCATCCAAAAATGGAGTGAAACGAAGTAGTCTAGACTTCGCCTTCAACGGCTGGCCCCTTTTTAGCTGGCATACTTCTTCCCTGAATGTGTTGAATTCACAGTAGCGAACAATAGCAGTTGGGGCAAGTTTGAAGTCGCGGCCGCTCAGAGCGTTTGTAAGAGGATTTGGTTGTACTTCACTTCGGCGACACCTTCGAATAAAGCGCTGAAAATATGCTACAACACGTAGCAAACGTATCCATGTCGAAGATTTTGTTATAAGTTTATCCAAAGCAGGTTGTCTGAAGGAGGTTTGCGTTGTTCGGCAATGACATGTGAGTCATTCGATGGGGTGGTGTTGCCGAAAGTTGGCCATTGGCTTCGAGGCGAAGATAACCACGACGGTCCATGCCACCAAAACGGGTGACAAGCTAATTCAGTTGGAAGCACCCACGGGACGCACAACCAGCGGGGTTGTCAGCTGATCACACATGGTGCCAATGCTGGCGAGGGCAAACATCGAGTATGTCTGCAGTACGGTTACACACGAAAGGCGTCCATCTACGAGAGGGCGATGAAAGCCAGTGCAGGACGATTTCAGAATCGCTCCAACAATAAATATTCGCAATTTTCAAGGTGAGAGAGGTAGTAATATATGTTATCAGTTCGGTGAGCAAATGAGAGGCGCTTAATTCCAAGCGCGGAATTGACAGGGGCTTTAACGGGGCAACCCTGGTTTTCCCCTTAGCTTGGATCTACTATAAACTGCAGCTGCGTATGCCGAGGATGAGGCATCTGCAAAGCCGTGAATTTCGATGGAGACGCCGGCTAGGGCTATTTGACGTGGGATACTGCCATTGGAGAGTCGACACCTTGACACCAAGTTTCTTGTAAAAGTATTTTAAAGAGTACCACACTCGGTGACACCAGACCAAGAGGATCAAAGATTTTGGCGGTTGTCGATAATACACTGCGCTTCGTTGGCTCGCTGCATGACTCTTCTTCTTTCTTCTTCTTTATTGGCGCTGTAACCGCCTAAGCGATTTTGGCTGACGCCAATTGGAAATGCCAAGTGAAGCCAAGTCCTTCTCCACCTGGTCTTTCCAACGCAGAGGAGGCCTCCCTCTTCCTCTATTACCAGCATCGCGACCCGCGTTGAATACTTTCAGAGCAGGAGCATTTCTGTCCATTCGAACGACATGACCTAGCCAGCGGAGCCGCTGTATCTTAATTCGCTGCACTATGTCTACATCGTTGTAAAGCTCATACAGCTCATCGTTAAATCGTCTGCGGTACTCGCCATTGCCAACGCGCAAAGGCCCGTAAATCTTTC
>JAPVRG010104519.1:4206-25839 GCA_029783565.1 Rhagoletis cerasi | reverse complement strand
TACCACGCGGAAAGACTTCTTTAAATATTCTATTCTGTTCATTTTACATATAAAATTTAATAATTTTAGCAAAACACAAAAATAGAGCTTTCGCACGCACGTTTGTATGGTTTTTCAATTGTCAAAATTTTACTTTGCATTTGGCACAGCAAAATTCAATTTATTTGTACACCATAGTAAATTTTTCCACCTCATATTTCCACGAAGTAAAAAGTTACCGATTGGCACACAGCCATTGTAATTTTTCCACCTATTCTCACCACGGAGTAAATAATTACCGATTGGCACACAGCCTTACTCGATTAATAGTCGATACAATTACAACTAGTGATTAGCGATATGGTGATTTTTCGTTATCGGTGAATTAAGTGAATGCAATTTTCAAATCACTGTGATTTTTTAGTACTATTGCAATTGCTGCTTGTGAATCGGAATTGAGAAATATTGCAGAAAATCACTTTTTAATGCTTCCAAAATTATCGTAAATGTCTTTTCGATCTTTTCATTTTAAGAATGGTAAAAATATGAATTTTTTAAAACAAAAGAACATTAAATTCATTACACATATTTGTTAAAATTAATACTGCAGCTATTTATGCCTACACTGCGCGACGTAATTGAACTCAAATGAATTTTTTTACCAGTTATATTCACAAAGATAAAATTATTTCGATACATTTTTATTCATATGTACTTGTATTGTCCATTCTACCACAAATATCATATACATACATATACATAATTGAAAAAAAAATTCGTTAAAATTTTGAAACTTTTACCAGGACAATTAGAAAATTTTTGGATAAGCAGTTTTGTAGGCCATTTAGTTTTACTATAATAAAGTACAAGTTTTAAGTGCCCCAGAATACGCTTTATATTTTTAGTACATAACCAAAAGCATTTTCATATAAAAATCGTGGGAAAATCAAAAATTCGCCACTAGAAAAAAATTTACAAACAAAGAATTCACAGCAAAATGCATAAAAGCAAAAAAGAACACCAATCACTGCTTCCGTTGACTAGCTGTAGCTGTTGATATAAGTGATTTTTGATTCACCGATACTACCGATAGTGAAATATGTCATCACTAATTACAACGTAAAGTGAATGAAAAGAATCGATTAATTCAATGAAATGATTGATCGTTGCCATACCTAGGTGTGACTATGATATATACAAAATTTTCCATCGATTTTAAAACGAAAGTGTAAAAACAAGCGAAAATGTAAAAAATTGGACATTTTCAAATATAATTAAATTATCCGAACTTGTTTATATGAGCAATGTATTCCACAGTATGTTAATGGCTTATAAAACAAATTAGGGAACAAATGAAAATCCATATTGCAGAAGTTGAAAGTGTTGGAAACAGTGGAATACCGATAAAGCCAACACTAATACGGCAACTAGATTTGATCCACATCATCTACTGTCGGAATTTATGGAAACATTCGTTAGTAATCGAAAGATGAAAACCGCCTTCAATTGGTGTTAGCGAATTTGCCGCGACCCTAAAAAATGCCGAGGGTAAACGAGGCACAAGCAAAGGACACCAATGGTTCCGATGTCAATGTAGCACCAAAAGCACGCAAAAATGCCATCAAGAAGGAGGTGGAAAGTCCAGGTGAACAGCTTGTTTTCCATAGGAAATCTGAGCGAAGAAGAGTGGCGCGTGACATCTTTTTAGTATTTGAAGAGCAACCTTGCCGGCGGGTACGTGGAGGTGCTAACAGAAAGAAAACAGCGCAAAAACCGAAATTCGGCCACTTAATGGTAGAAGATCCTAGTCGTTCAACAAAAGGACTACTGCGGGACATTAAGAACGAACCAAAATGTTATATGGCCGATGATTGCACAACAACAGTAGCGGTAGCAACAACGGCAACAATAACCAAAAAGGAAGAAAAAACGCATACACCAAAGGTGAACAACTGTATTGAAAGTAAACCTATAGTAGTGGTCGATAAACCATCGGAACCTATTAAAGAAATCTCAAGTGATGGTCCAGTAGCACGTGTCAATCCAATTTTTCTATGGGTTAAACAAGATGATACGCGGATTGTTGAGGTACGCTGTGAGGATTATGACAAAAGGAACCGTATACGTATAACGAAGACTTCTAATGGTTGGCGGGCCATACCACGTACCGACCCAAGCTCATCGAAGATTGTTAAGATTTTGCAAACACCTTTATTAAAAGTAAAACGTGAAATTTACGAAAATAATTTATTGCAGAAATGTAATGAAAATTTCTGCGCAAATATAAGCGGGCAAATCCTGCCAGAGGTCATTGAAAAGCAAAGCTTTACCTCAGAGCAAACTGAACAAATTGTGCCGACTAATAATAAAAATGCAATTACTGATACCATAGTTAATAAAGAATCAAATAATGCGAAGCTGAAACTTAAGAGTAAAAAAGTTAAAAATAAAAAAGAAGCCAAACGGGGACGCAAAACACCTAAATTGAATATTCCAAAAACAGAAGTACAGCAAGAAGCTACCCTAGAAACCATTGCAGAGTGTAATCTGGAGCCCTACGTAGTTTGCCAACCAGAGGAAAGACTAGTGCCCATTCAGCAAATATTACAATCAAATTTTGAGACAATACAAAATTTCAGCGAAATGTGTGTCAATGACCATAGCATTATAGAGCAAGACACTGCTACAACCAACACGGCTGGATCTACAGTTTCACCTTGTGATACAAAGGAACAGTCAATTGAGACAGCGGTTGAAACATTAGCTCTACCAGAAGAGGAGCCCGCAGCTGTGACAAATGAAAGTCAAATCGAAACTCAAACATATCAACATCATACACCGCATTTGCAGCTTTGTCCAAAAACAGGGCTTTTCCTGCCAACAGTTATTGGCGAAAGTGACAACGAGGCAGAGACGTCTAAGGTTACAAAAGAAGGAGATAGCGATGTTAGTGCTTTTAATACGAATTTTTTGCCCAAAGATATTTTAGTGGGTTTGGACCACTGCGAGGATGACGATCATAACGATATTGTTGGGGAAAAGGTGCCAGCACTAAATGAACATTTCACGACCCATAGTCTCGATGCCGACACCAAAAATCTTAAGGATCTGCTAGACGAGGCAGATTTAATGCAGCACTGCAGCGATAACGGGAATAGCGATGCTGACATAATAGATTCGATAGTTAAGCGCAGCTGTGAAAACAATTTAATTCAGGAGGCTGAAACACTAAAAGAGGCTGTTGCTCCTACAACATTTAACACTGCACAAGTGGAGGAAGTGGCGCAGAAAGATTTAATAACAGACGTATTACCACAACATTTAATTGATGAGGCAGTCCGAGAATCACCCAAATGTTTATCCTTTAACGAAGCTGGCGAAATCGAGGGACTAAACGGCGAACTCTTCCAATCGAATAATTTTATGGACACATACGAAAAGGAGTCTAGCGTCGAGGAATTAAGTTTAAGTGATGATGGAAAAAAAACTGAAAGCACAGAGGTGACGGCATTATCATCGCCACTTGCACTCAAAGATAAATTATGTGACGATGTCATACTGGACGAGGCGCCCAAAGATTTAAGTTATAAAAAACGCGAAGAAGTCTGTCCACCTTCCGAGTCACGAAGTCAATGTGCGGTAACCTCGAGTTCGGATGTTGTAAAGTCACCACAACAAGGTGAATTACCCGCTATTGAAACGACGTCAGAAGCAATAAAAAATCTAATATTGGAGCAATTTATTAAATTAAATGCATTTAATGCGGTATCTAATCCGGTGGCAAAGCAGCAATCAGAGCCGATAAATCTTGGCAAGCCACAACGTGATTTAACTAACAGTAATGATTGCAACGATTACGCCACATCTACAAATTACATCGAAACAGTGGTTATAGATGATAATAGCGATGAGGAGCCTATGAAAAAACGTATACGAAGTAATGTTAAAACTAATAAAAACAGTATCATTGAAGAAAGTACACAAACGACTATTCAAGGTCCGATTTTGATTGATAAGGATCCTGATCCCTTGACACAACTTCAACTACTCATTAGAAATACACAATGGAAGGTACCCGACCCAATACTTGTGCCAAAGGATAGGCTGCGCGCAGTATTAGCTTCACCAGCACGCGAAATACCATTGCTAATAACAACAAGGCCGGAATTAAGATTACCCGAGGCATTTGCCTATCCAGAAATCATACAGAATCCAAACATACTGGTTATTTCAATGGCACAGCTAGAGGCGATACTGAAAAATGAGATGGAAATTGAGAAAAATCAAAAGCAAAGTGCTGTAACGGAACCAGTTCATGAAATGCCAGCTGAAGCAGCGAAGAAACCCATTCTCATGCCGTGCCCTAATACAAGCAAACCATTTATCGAGCCGAAAAGCGTCAAAATTAAGGAACAACCTTTGAATCCGCCACCCCCGCTTCCCAAGTGTTCACATGTGGATACCAATTTAGCTTCCGACATAAACGCAGCCACGTTGGCAGTTTTAAATCAAATGTTGTGGTTGCCTTACTTTGGCCAGTTATCGCAGGAATTTCTAAAAACCATAAAGAATCCTTTAGGCGTACACAATAAGTACACCGGCTTACTGCCACCGCTATACAATCACCATCTAGGGCTTCAACACATGGACGATATGTATAAGAACTACCTGAAGCAGATGACGGCTTTAAAGCATCTAAGTGCAGAGGCATCCGTTAATAATGCGATACCAAGCTTTCCAATGCCACTCGGTGCATTCCAACCCTCAGTGGAGGCGACCGTTTTTCAGAAAATGTTACAGCATCAGTTAGCAAACTTTTTGAATATCAATCCACTTGCTACGGCTACAGAAACGCCGATTCAAAGAGGCAGCGTAGTAAAGAGTCCTGCTTCTGATGTTGCACAAAATATTGAACACATGCTTGCTGTGGAAGAGAAGAAAACTAAAAGTTCGACAACCACAACAACAACAAATTCAACACCAGATTTAAGTGGGCTAGTCGCTGATGTTGCCGAAAAAACACTAAGGCACAACAATCATAGTCACAATAACAGCAACAACAATGTGACGATAAGTTGTGATAATGCGATGACTGAAAGTGTAAACTATAAGAAATACGCTTATATGCAAAAACAGGAAGTGGATAGTAAGCCACGTTTGACGTGCAAATCACTTTCGAATCTTTTAGAACCAGAAGGCGTACCGTCGTCGCCAGCAGTTCCTTTGGTCAATTTTACCGCAGATCATAAACGCAATGCTTCACATGAACTTACCAATGCTAATAGCCAAATTAATAACATTATTAATAAAGACATCACCACTGTGAACGCGGCTGTGCCAGCGCCAATAGAAGTTATGCCTTTTAAAACTGCGAAACTGAATAAGGTTTCGAATATTAGCTTAAATGTCCCGCATGAGTTGGTCAAACAGCGAAAACGAGCTATGAATTATGCAGAAACCACAGTAGCTTCATCGCCATCTCTGGCAGCTGCGACGGCAGCGGCTGCTTTGGAAAACCAAACTGCAAGCAGACACGTCGTTTCGGACAACTTAAATGTCGAGCCCAATCAGGCATTGTGGCATCCACTTTTTGGAAGGTGAGCAATGGGAAGTTGTTAAGCTTGTTTCCAAGCTTCCAACTTTTCGCATTTACGCTAATATAGAGAATAAAAAATTACTTTTAACCAACTTCAAAAAAGGAGGAGTCTATAAAATCGCCGGATTATTTTTTTTTTTATGTATGTTACCGGATAACACTAGACCACATGAACTGTTTTCGATAGCTCTTTTTTTTATCGGAAAGGCGGTACCTCAAGGATGGTCCCATACTAATTTGGTTTAGTTCTGATGATTCGATTATGAGGATATTAACGGTTCTCCTAAATTTGTATATGAGAATTAAAGTCGGTTGTGTTTTTTGCATAAAAATTACCTGTTTTATTATTATATTTTTATCAAATTTCATATTGTTTTTACTATTTCAGCAACGTAAAAACGGGTTACAGCAGTCCCTGGCAGTGGACCACGGTAACAGCAACGGGTGAATGACATTCAAGGGGTCTCAAGGGACCCAACAACTATGAAAGCGAACTTACTGAGTTCTTCAATACCTCTAATGTGCATTATGCTGCCGCCACAAAAGCACAAAACTCCAACGCCAATCACAATCATAACAACAATAACAACCAAAACATCGCTACTACCAGTTGCAATGCGAAATCGGCCGGTGGCAGCAGCAGCAACAACATCAGGAATAATATCAGAACATGCATGCCCACAAATACAACACATAACCCCATAGATACTAGCAGCAACAGCAGCAGTAGCAGTGGCATTTGCAGTAGTACAGCAGTCGGTGGTAGTAACAACTACCAACAGCAACAAACCCTACAGCAGCAGCAGCAGCAACAACAGACAACTGCAGCCGCAGCGGCCGCAGCAGCAGCCGCTACAGCAGCTGTCACAGCACGCGACAATATGTCCAATGGAGGATATGCAGGATTCAAAGAGCCCGAACGCTTTATGGAACATAACTTTTGGCAGTCACAAAAGAGTGCCGCCGCCGCAGCAGCCGCCGCTGCTGCTGCTACTACTCATGCGACCAATCAGTGGTCACTTAACAACAATCGCAACTATATGAGCAACCTTTCGCAAATCTCATATTCGAATAACAGTCAACCGAACCAAAGTCCATCGCCGTATGTGCAATTCAATCCTTACATGAATATGAACATGAATTTAAATATGAACATGAATCAACGTTCATTTCTAAATTCTGCGCAAGCAACGGAGAAAAATGCAATGCATTTAAGTAATTTCGATAAGCACAATATGCGCTTTGGGGACTACGATTGTACATTGCGTTAAATAATTTAACATACAAGAAAAACAATGCGAACAACTCATAACATTTGGAAAAGAAATAATAAGAATAACAAAAACAAAAGCAAAAACAAAAGAAAAATTATCTCATTAAATTGATGCGCAATGTACAAGCAGGAAGTAATCCATATTAGAGCATACTAACGACACACACACATACATACATACATACATACATACACACATAATAGTGGGATTCGTTCCTTTGTGTAATCGTTGTATCTTGTGTAAGTGTAACTGAATACGCTTGTTGTTGCTAGTGGCACAATAAATAGTTACGCTCATCCAGTTATACTTACCCAAGTTACAACGAATACCCAAAAGAACGAATTCCACTAATATACATACATAATTGCATACCCTTAGATACAAGAATAATATGTGGTAATTAAGTTGCGCATAATATCGAAATGTCTGCCAGCACATCCGCACATCCATCATTGAGACCAAACGAGTACTGGAACTACAATATACTAGAATATTTTGTTAGGCCTATTAATGTTCTTAAAACAAAATAAACAAACATATTTATGTGAACTTGATTAGTGAATTTGTTATCAGTAGTTTGTTACACCATATTGTTAATCGAAATCTATCATGATGCGTTAATATGTAATGTATATAGATTTTTATTTTTATCTAGATGTATTATCCTTTTTTAATAAAAAGCAACAAATGACTATGGTGACTATGTAAATTATTGTATGAGTACTCCTCTGATTTATTATTGATATTCTACATACTTATAAAATGCTTAAGTGGTCTGTTAAATTTATATAGCCAATAGGGACAGGCATAATAAGTGAAAAATCAAATAAAAAATATTATTAAATTAACACAATAAAAACCAAAATCATAAATTTTCAATTGATTTAGATTTCAATACTATATGTTTAGTTTTGATATTTTTCGTTGCAAATTGTTAAACAAATCTATTAGAATTTTTAATCAATGAACCAAACCATAAACTAAAATATTTTTATCGAGATCAAGCGGGGAAAGCCTGGGGAGTTCGAGAGCCAAATAAGAAAAAGATGCTATACGCTATACAATAACAAAAAATATATTGGTTCGGGAATGAGACCTTGCGAATATATGTATATGTATGTATGTGCATATATTGGTGTCTTTGAATTGTATATGCGAGGCATATTCGATTTTTAATTGGATTTCTGGATATCTTTTACGTCGGGTCCTATTGCTGAAATTGTTGACGTGATGGCTTAAAATAAGGCGCTGGGTTCGGTTTTACCGGTCTCGCCTCTGCAAGTAAAAATTGTTTCTTGTTTCTGCGATATTGCTCTTTCACCCTTCCACACTTTGGCAAAAGTTTATAACACTGCTACAACAAAAGAATTATGACTATTTCTTTTATCGCCAACTTGATAACTACAAATCGATGGTCCTCTGCAATAACGACACAACTCAAAACTAAAAAAAACTCCTTACTGCTGTTAAGTGCCCCATGTCTAGTCCTTACTACTTACCTTAGTCATCTTTACTACTTACTTAAGTAAGGATAGGACATGGATTAGACAAGGATTATAGACATTAGACACTTAACAGAAGTAAGGTTTTTTTTTAGTTTTGAGCTGCGTCGCTACTGCAGAGGACCATCGATATGATATGTTCATACACATTTTATATCGTCATCACCGCAAAAGGATCCAAGTAACGTTAAAAACTTTTAAAGTGATACCGACGATACCCATACTACTATATCAATTTATTAAGACCCAACTTGCGGAGTGATTTTTCAGCTCCAGATCCATACAAAAAAATATACATATATACATACATATATTCAAAGCAGTTTGCAAACTACTGTTTTGTTTTCACTTTCACTTTGGGCTAAAAAATTGGAGCTCGATTTTCTTCAGTTGAGTTATTCAGACCGATTTAAATTTAATACTGGTCTTGCATTGACATACATATCCTACTTTTAAATTTTTTGCCACATTGGCGACTAAAAAATTTTAACTTTAATCTTGAGCTAAATTCCGCCATTTTTTATCATAATTTTTGTTTTATTTCCTTCATGGCGAAAAAAAATTTAATATGGCAGCTCTAATGCTTGTAAACGGATATTTTTATTCATTGCATACTTTTGAGGTGAAGTCATCTAAAACTACGACGGCAGTTTCCTAAGCTCATTTCCGCCTGTTACAAAAAAAAAAATTGCTCCAAGAACGATTTAAATTTCCATTAAAAAAGGGAAGAATTTGAAAATCTTTATATGAAAGAATGCTTAAAATATGGTATCACCTTAAATATTTTTTGACTTTAATTTATTTATGCGCAGACGCCCTGGAAATTATTTCATTTAGTGACAGTAGCGCAGCTACAGAGCAAAGTTTCACATAGACGACGACAAAAGTAATTATAAAAAAAAATTCAACAACTATGCTGCATCATCAATTTTGGATAACGAAAAAAACGGTGCAACGTAAACTTGGCACCAAAGAAGATGAATACATTATATCATCGGATGCAGATCTCGATGCGAAGATCGAGGTGTTCAAATCCATAGCTAGCACCAGCTTTGAATTGGGAAAAATCATTGACCAGCTGCAGGAAAGATTATGCATTTTATCACAGGAAGAATGTGTGTTCGGACGATTCCTCAAAGAAGTAGGCAAACGCAGCAAGACCACCGGCCAGAGTATCACAAATACGGGCAAGGCTGTGTCGTACAGTGGACAACAGCGGATGTGTGTGCGTGTGCCACTGTTGCGTCTACATCATGAGGTAGAAGTATTTCGTAGTAGAGCCGTACGTGATACACAGGTATGTACATATGTATGTAGGAAATGAAAGAAAATCCTTGGAGTACTAATAGAAAACAATTACTTTTCGAACATTCGGTTGCAGGCGACTTTACAGGCAATGGAAAAGGAACGTACTGAGTACCGTGCCGCACTTTCGTGGATGAAATCTGCTAGTACGGAATTGGACCCAGATACGGGAAAAGGTTTAGACAAGTTTCGCACGGCACAAACGCATGTGCGGGCAGCTAAGCAAAACTTCGATAGCCTCTCAATGGATTCCATACAGAAAGTTGGTTATTGCCTTTGCGGAAATTCGTTATTAAATTTGTAATCTTTTTTTTTTTATATGCAGATCGACTTATTGGCCGCGGCTAGATGTAATATGTATTCACACGCATTGGTTTCGTATATGAGCGAATTAAAAGAGTTCGCACAAAAAACAGCAAGCACATTTGAAACAATCTCCAAGACTTTGCAGCAAAAACCTAGGTATGATTTTTGTGTGCTGAAGGAATTGACGCAAAATGAAGGTGCCATCGATGAAGAGAAGGTAGATGAAATTGTAGCGTTGGATAAAGATCAGTCTCTGTTCTTTGAGGTAGGTAGACTTTGTAAAATGAAATGGCTATCAAGCTTTTTCACAAAACAAAATTTTTGCCTAACGTCTTCCAACTTTTGGTTTTCACGTTGTCTGATAAACGTTGAATGATAAGGATATTCATGACAATGGAAATGGAGAAAAAAAAGTGATGAAAATAAAAGTGAGATAGTGAAATAACTCTTATCAGACAACGAAAAAATAACGTTGGGAAATAAGGGTGCATTCCAAAAGGTCAAAATACAACGCATCAGTCTCTTTTATTTCTAAACCGCAGTAGATTGTATTTTAGTGCGGTTTAGAAATAAAAGACACTGATGCTTTGTATTTTGACGTTTTGGAATGCACTCTAACTCTTATTAGCAACGTAAAAAATATGTCTCCTGCATAACAGTTATCATGCAACGTAAAAAATAAACGTTGGGTTATAACTCTTATCGGCGAAATAAAAAATATCTCATCTAAAAACTATTACGGCGCAACGTTCTTTGCGATAAAACTTATAACTGTTATGCCCCTGAAAATTTCATAAAAATAATTCCTACTTTTTCAACTGCAGAGTGAATATAGCGATGAGAAGGATGAAAAGATGAAGACGCAAGATGATACAACTAACATATTAGAGACTGCTCTTGCGAACGATAACACTTTAATTGAACTGACATCAAATGTCGATGACGAGCTCATAACACCATCCGGGCCACCAGCCCAAAATAATCAAAGCATTTGGTCTGGGCTATGGCCCCTTGGGCAGGTTATAGGAAGTAGTAACAATACCAGCAAATCTAAAACTAGTGAATCAACTATAGTTCCAACAGCTCAAAATTTGAATACAGCAGAAAATGCAACCACAGAGTCAACTAAAACAACAAAGTCGACTAATTGGATGGATCTTTTTGCAGAGTTGGATCCTTTAGCCAATCCAGAGGCATTTGATTTAAAACTTAGTGGTGGACGTTTAAATGCGCAGCAGATATGAATTTTTAAAACAAAACACATATTCAATATTGCAAATGGAGCTCCGTTTGTGCATTGCCGCTAGATAGCAATGATTCAAAATGGTTTTAGATATTTTCGTACTAATTTAAAAGTCTATTGGAATGTCCTTTTTTTATAGGAAAAAAATGCTAGTTAGGTAAACGCATTCCTATTATCAAATGTCCCATATGTATTTCCTTCAGTACTCGTAATCATTCTATTAAAAATTGTGATTGTGAGAAATGAGTTTCAGATAAGCAAGTAGATAAAGTAAGGAAACCAGTAATTGTATCGGCTGTCGGTAAGCTGTTTTATTTTTATTGTAAGCGACATTAAAACTTCATTACTAACTAGTGCTGAATTGTCACCATTAAAGTACAAGTATAATGCGCCATTAATCACAATACTATTTCTCTTCATATGATTTAACGTGTGTTTATTTGAATTATATTACATAAAGTCCATTAAAAGGACAAATAAATAATCATTTTTATGTGTATTATTTAATCATTTTACCGATTGTTGCGCCTCTTTTTTCGAATTCACCAGCTCTACAAGTTCCTTGACGCGACGCAGACAGTCTTTCTTAGTCCTGTTCGGTATGCATTCCGCTATTCTATCCCAACGATCGGGTGTAGAGATTGGATAGGTTTTAATAGCTTGTTCCAGAAGCGCCTGCTCTTCTTTTGTCCACGTTTTCGGTGCAGCTGCTGGCTTGTTTGCCGCTTTTGCGGCAACCTTTGCATCGCTATCACACTGCTGTTGCTCCTTATTTCCGTTTGTACTTGCATCGCCATCAGCATGGTTTTCATTATTCGTAACTGGTTGATTGACTGTAATATCATTGGTGGTTTGCACTTCCTTTTTGGATTTGTTGAAACTTTCAAAAGCCGTGTCGTTAGCCTGTGTTTTAAGTGAACTTTTTGAGAAATCACTATTTTGCATTGCCTTTGCCTTATTGAGCACATCGCGTGCACTGACTGTCACACCGGCGGTTGAGTGCTGATTAATGAAAGCGGCGATAACATCCCAGCGCTGTGATGTGCCAGCTGGGAACAAATTGACAGACTTGATGAGCAATTGCATATTTTCATTGTTCCATACATCACTCTTCTTTACGTCTTTATCATTCTTTGTACTCTTCTTCTGCTGTGTCAGATTGAGTTCCTCCAATTCGGCAGCAATTTTACTTTCTACAATTTTCAATGCGGCAAAGAATGCATTTTGTCCCTTTTTTTCAATATCTTTATTCAGCTCTTGTAGTTCACTTAAATTGAATGCCTCGCAAATTTTTTCCACGCCTTCCATATTCTTGAGTGTTTCTTTATCATTATTGCCATAGTACTTGGACTCCCTTAGCTTATCCCGCAAAATTTTTCTTTCTTTTTTTAGCGCTTTCTTCATTTGCTCCTTTTCGATGCGTATTTGTTCAATTCGTTTTTGTTCCGCTTTCTCGGCGCGCTCCTTTGCCAACTGTGCCTCCCGCAGAGCTCGTTCCTGCTCTGCCTTCTGTGCCTGAGCAGCGTCCATTTTCGCACGTTTTGCAGCTAATTTTCTTTCTTTTTCCTCATTTTTGAACTTCTGTATGCGCTTGTCATTATTGTATGCTAAATCGACCAAAGCACGGATACGCATCATTTCTTCTTTTTTTCTCTTAATACGAAGTGCCTTATTTTCCTTTTCAATCCAACGCCTCTCATCGCGATCTTGTCCCTTTTCTTTATCCTCTTCATCCAGATAACTAAATTCACGCCAGGATTTATACTCATACCAAAAGCTGTAGAACTCTTCCACGTGTTCACGCTTAGAATTTTCATCGCCGAATTTTGGCACATTTTTCCTTTCACTCCAACGCGCATTCAAATCAAAACATTTGTTAAAGCATTCATAAAAGTTGTTATCGATCTCAGCCTGGGATGGGAACGAATCATCAAACTCAGGATCAACCGAGTCGTAAGCGCGTCTCGTCTTCGGAGTGCCTAAGAGCAAAGCATTATGTTTGTACTAAGTAAATTAAATACAAATTTTTGGAACAAGTGCAAAATAGCGGCACTCATGCCACATTTTTTTAACATACCAAGAATTTCATAGGCTTTCGTAATGCAAGTAAAATAGTCCTCATCGGTGTTTACCTCCTCGCCTTTGGCTTTTCGCTTATCAGGGTGATGCATTAACACCATGCGCCTGTAAGCCCGTCGTATATCGTCATCGGTAGCATTAAACCTGTAAGCGATACGCGCACGTTTTAAGATTTTATCAATATAAATTATTGTAACTGAGTGTTTGTTACCTTAATTTTCCTAGTCCAAGTATTGCATAATGATCATGATCTTTCCATTCTTTGGGATCAAGTGATTTCAGGTAGTCCACATCGACCGCGAATTCTTCAGGTAACTTATCCGACGCATCATCATTGCTTTCTGCAGCCTCTTCTGTAGTGGCATTATATCTATTCGAATTGAGGAATGCTAAGCCAACACGTTCGACATTTCTGCTGCTAAAGGCGAAATTGCAATTAATTTCCACAAATTCCAGCATTTTGCGCCGAGATCAACAATAATTTTGAAAAAAATATATAAGCAAATCGACAAGGCATACAGCTGCCTGAAGCAGGTTCGCGATTGTCAAAAAAGAACAACCACGAGATGATGGTGGATTATTGCCAGATGTACAAAAATTTTTGAAAGAGACGAATTTGTAAAAAGAAGGGAAAAATATTCAAACTAATTTATTAAAATTTATTTTTAAAAATAAATATATACAAAGGATGTCTATGTAGTTTTAAATAAAAATAATTAAATTTTATTGATAGCAAAAGCTCAATTTACAAGAAACGTTCAGTACTCGAGAGCATAATAAATTTTTTTTGTAGTGAATTCAGGGACATAGACATGTTCATATGTATTAATACCATACCAGCATAAAATTATATATTAATTTGCATATAAATTTATTCTAACCACTAGATTTTCACTAAGTGATGAAAAAAAAGCAAAACAGTTTCACAGTTACAGTGTGGGCTAACCTTAAAATAACACATTCTTCAAGAATTACTTCATATGGCAGCCACCAAGCCGAAAGCAGAAATGACAGATCTGTTTCCTTCATACATACATACACGGATCGTATATCAATTGGTTCCGCTGGTCCAGCTGCGATTCTATTCCAAATGGGCAAAAATAAATTAAACTTGTTTTATTGAAAAAATGCTGATTGCAAAATAATGTATGTACATAGACTAAAAAATTGTCTAAGTTTATTAAAAAGTAAAATTGTGTGAAACAAATACCTCTTGTACGCTCTTATTAACCATTTCCGTTTTGTACTGCGATTTGTCAACGACACTTGACACTTCCGCTGAGGATAGAGGATATGCAGATATAGCCGAGAATCTTTTCCAAACTCCGAAACGATGCTGCAGGTGGATCGAATTTTATAAAAAACAAAAAGTTTATGTTATTGGTGAGCAAAAATTAAAAAAAAAATGTAAATATTTAATCGTTAAGCGTCTGTAAAAAGTCAAAATTCATGCCTTCAATGTTGATTGGGATGCTCCAAAAGGTTCTAAAGCATGGTCCCGTCAACTTTATACTACATACGTCGTACGTTATCAGGCAATTCCTTGCAAGAATGGCAAACCATTTTCCTAGCTTGGTTTAAACATTATTTGTAATTTGTCGCTGCATGAATCGATTATTTTCAATTAACACAACTATAATTTTTATACACAGATACAATTTGCTAATGAAAGTGATATGCTGCATGGCTGGAATGCTAAAATATACAGAAATAGACTTGCAGCTCACCCAAAAGGTTGCATTTGCATGCAAATAGGTATGGAAATATTTCAAGAAAATCAGTACATTTCAAGAACATAAAATTTTTAGCACCAAATTTACATATATAAGTTCACTATTGAAGTTAAATCCGGTAATTGTTCCTATAGCACATGTCTTACTAAATGTACATTTTATAATTCATTCAACTATGGTCCTATTTATCTGTTCTTGTTTTTTGCTTCCCACCTTAGGTCAAACATTGGCACACCTTCCACAAACTTTTATGTCGACATGGATGTGGAAGAGTTGACAGACATTTTTTACACCAGCGACAAGAAGGGTCAGGTATGTCGCGTTAAATTGAATGGTCAAGGCTTTATGCTGCAGCGTGAGTCAAATAATGGGCGTTCAAGAGAGCAACTCATCAATATGAATGACATTGTCGGCAGTCGCTGTATCATTGTAAAGAAAGATCGGCGAGCCTGCTCGATGCTCTGTAGTTATGCCATGCAAAATGATGGCAATCGCAGTGATAGCGGCGATGAGATGAAAAAGAAGTCTAATTCTGTAACATATGAACATAATGATGCCAGCGCTTATCTATATGTTTTTGCATATATTCTTAATAAAAAACACCTTCGCAATATAATACGTCGTGAGCGAACCGTGTTGAAGTTGCGTTTTCGTTCCTTTGACACCTTTGGCGATAATATGCGTGAAGCGGAACGTTGGTATCATACGGTAAGAGCATTCAAGGGGCGCAGTTTGGGCACGAATGATACGAGTGAACGACGGATATTAGTCTTGTTAAATCCCAAATCGGGATCGGGTAAAGCACGTGAAATTTTCAACCGTCAAGTTGTGCCAGTGCTGAATGAGGCCGAACAAGCGTACGATTTACATGTGACAAAACATGCCAACTATGCGCGAGAATTTGTGCGCGTAAAAGTTTTGGATAACTATAGCAGCATTGTGGCGGTAGGTGGTGATGGCCTCTTCTTCGAGATTCTAAATGGATTGTTAATGCGTGCCGATTGGCCAGAAACACGCCACATTCCTTTGGGCATTGTGCCATGTGGTTCCGGCAATGGACTAGCACGGTCGGTGGCGCATGCATGCGGGTGAGTTGATGAAAATCAGAGACATTTTTTTTTATCATATAAACTTTTCGGATTTTCTTTTAGCAAAATTAAAAATATTATTTAAAACTTTTCTTCAAGTCTTTCTCCACCGGGTCTTTCCAACGCAGAGGAGCCCTTCCTCTTGCTCTGTTTCCATCATCGAGGATTTTAAGGCTGACATTATTGTTGTTAATGCTTGTTCCTAAATGAACGAAGTGTTTTGCTTTTTCGAACTTATAACTGTCAACAGAGACGTGGGTGCCGATAGCCTTAGGCTCTGACTGTTTGCCTGATGACAGCAGACACTTCGGTTTGTCCTCATTCACCACCAGACTCACACGCTATGCTTCTCTATCTAATTCCGAGAAGGCAGAACCGTCGTAGCCCTTGTTTTTACCGATTGTGCCTGAACGGTTCAGTTCTGCGGCTCTTATTCTTGCCTTTTACGGTATCCGACGAATGCCATCCGCCCGGATCTAATCCGATTTGCACTATCATAACAAGCGAGTGTGAAGGATTAGATTCGTTCGAATGGCATCCGTCGGTTCGGAATAGGCATGTATCCATCGGATGGCATTCGCACGAATCTAATACTTCACACTCGCTTGTTATGACAGTGCGAATCGCATTAGATCCGTGCGGATGGCATTCGTCGGATACCGTAATATGCATGATTATCCTGTCCAACATCAGATGAAACGAAAAAACAAAATACATGTAAATTTTTGTTTTTGTACTCCTGCTATCGCCTAATGAATACGCCTTGGTTGGACGCACATTTTTTGCTGCACAGAGGCGGGGGCGGCGAAGTCGATCAGCCTCAGTCCGTTATCGGACGTTTCGTCGTGGAGGCTGAATTCTCCGACAGTGGCGCCAAAGATCCCATCCTTTCCCGCCCTGGTATTTAAGTCGCCAAGCACGATTTTGATAAGGTGACGGGGGCAGCGTTGGTATGTACGCTCTAAGCGCACATAAAAGAGATCCTTGAGTGCCCCGTCCTTCTCTTACGTCGGGGCGTGGGCGCAGATAAGCGAGATGTTGAAGAATCTCGCTTTGATGCAGGTTGTGGCTAAACGCTCGTCCACCGCGGTGAACGACAGTACTTGGCGATGGAGGCTCTCCCATCACAAATCCGACACCAAATTTACGCTCTTTTACGTGACAGCTGTAGTAGACGTCGCAAGGCCCCACGCTTTCCTTTCCTTGCACCGTCAATCGCATTTCCTGGATGGCGGTGATGTCAGCCTTTGTCTTCCCGGGGACATCCACCAGCAGGGCAGAGGCACCTTACTCATTAAGGGCCCGAGTATTCCAGGTGCATACCCTCAAATCATAGTCATTTATATGCTTGCCGTGGTCGTCATTAAAAGAAGGGGGTCTCATCCGAGGCTTAATTTGATTTTTCATCGGGAGGAGTTTTCATCTGGCGGGACCAAAATCCAGCGCACGTGAGGTTTTCACCTCCTCAACTTTAGCTCGCTCCCAAACGGATGTTTGGTTGCTACCCAGAGGATATGTGGATATAAATTTCCGGA
Source organism: Rhagoletis cerasi (assembly GCA_029783565.1). NCBI lineage: Eukaryota > Metazoa > Arthropoda > Insecta > Diptera > Tephritidae > Rhagoletis > Rhagoletis cerasi. Next base: position 8,199 of record JAPVRG010104519.1, on the reverse strand, counting down.
CGTTGTGAGCTGCAGAATCACTCCTGGACAATCCCTGGTGAATGGCAGTCAAAAGCTTTCCCCACTTACGTGAACATCTGCGCACGGAACCATCCAAAAATCATATCCATAAAAAATTGCTCATATAACTTTGCCTGAGCGTTTAAAAATTTGAAACCATGAAAAAGTATTGAATTTGATTTCAATTTCGATAAAAATTAGCAAAATTTAAAATCATATTTTAAGCTTTTTATTCATAAAAAAGTTTTAAGTTTTTATTAGATTTTTCCAAAGTAATTTTTCTTTTTGAAAAGGCCCTATGCTGAGGTTAATGAACTTCCGTAGGAAAAATCCCCTCCTCGAGACAAAAACATTGGTGTATCACACTTTGAAATCCGACCATAAATGCCGAAGATATGAAGAAAAACGTAATTGGACGAATACTAGGATTGTCCAAAAATTTTTTTTTTTAAATGCTTTTCAAAAACACTTAATATGAGCGGGTGTACGGCGAATTTTTTATTGCCTGTGAGGCGAAACGCTCTAATGTACATATTTATTAATTATAATTAAAAAAAATTGTGTTTTTTTTTCTAACTTTTTTTTGTAGTTTGCAAACATGTGCATTAATAAATTCTTAATCATATTCGAAACTCCAAATGTACTTTTACGTTTAATTCTAGAGAACCATATGAGCCAAAGCCAATTTTGGGCGCTACACTAACAGTGCTCAGCGGTAAATCCATTCCTATGGATGTCGTGCGAATACAACAACAAAGTCAAGTAATTGTCTCCGTACAGATCTAATTTTTTTATGAATTTAATTTTAACGACAAATTTCTTTTATCTCTATCAGATACTCTATTCCTTCCTCTCCGTTGGTTGGGGACTCATCTCAGATATTGATATCGAAAGCGAACGTTTACGTTCGCTTGGCTATCAAAGATTTACAATTTGGACCTTACATCGCCTCATAAGTTTACGTACATATCGCGGCAAAGTGTCATATCTTCCAAAGGAAAATGTTTACATGGAAAGCGATACAATATCGCTGACGACGGCAGATCCACTGCCATTGAAGCATAGTAGAAGTTGTAATACCTGTTTGGATAAGCTGAACAGTGGTTGCTTTCAATCCACCGAATGCATCGGAGCAAGCAAATATTATGATGTTATTTCACTACAAAACTCGCTGAATCAATCGTTGCATTCACGTTGCGACAGTTGGTTCTCACCTGGTTCCTGTCGTAGTACTTATCATTCCGTCTCGGAAAGTATTTATCACAGCGTAGAGGGTGATAGCGATAGCGAATCGCGGCGCTTACAACTCAGCAATTTGAGTGTACATTTATGTGGTCCAACAGGTAGTGCGCCAACGCTTGAGGAGCCCGTACCCGACGAATGGATTGTGGAGGAAGGTGAATTCGTTATGGTGCAGGCAGCTTATCAAACACATTTGGGTAGTGATTGTTTCTTTGTGCCACAAGCAAAATTCAATGATGGAATTATTTATGTGGTCGTCATACGTGGCGGCATAAGTCGTTCGCAGTTATTGAGCTTCATGATGGGCATGAGTTCCGGCACTCATGTGCCTGTGACTGATAATGAATTTATAAAAATGGTGCCAGTGACGGCTTTTCGCATAGAACCCTATGACAATGAGGGCATCCTTACTGTGGATGGTGAACGTATTGAATTTGGTCCACTGCAGGCGGAAATGTTGCCGGGTATGGTGCGAGTTATGGCGCCAAAGTGAGCGGACGGCGTAGAAGGATGGTATAGAATTCAAAGTGTTGTGCAACATTTTTTTTTTTAAATTCCATTATGATGGCTTTTATTGTTAAACATTTTTTATATTTTGTTATATGTATGTATGTACTTTATCAATACATTGCAATTAAATGTCCAAAGTCGAGAGATACGTGTTAAGTAAATTTTTGTTTCAATGAAATTTGATGCTGATTTGAGTTAGGCAAACTTTGATTGGAGTTTTAATGGATTTATGAAAGTTTTAAGTTTTGGCGCCGCTACAAAATTAGACAGCAATGTGAAGCTTATATCGCGAAAGCTCATAAATTTCGTGCGAAAATAATCCTTTTCTTGTAAAGACTATGCAAACTTATTGAGCCGAGCATTAAGTGAGATAAAAGCACTCTGCAGCCTTATAGAATTTTAAATTCTCCATAAATTTCAACTCTGAATACGAATCGCAAAATTTGTGAACGCATGCAAATCTATCCGGTGTGTGAAGACTCCTTCGGTTGAAACCCCGAAAAATATAAAAAATAGGAGACAAAGACTGAATTGGCGTCAAAAAAGATGCTGCTGAGTTTTTGGTGGAATTCGAAATTAACAGTTCGTCGATTAGCTTAAAGCCGCTATAGAGAAAATAAAAAAATTGAATCTAATTTAGGGCCGATTTCATAATGAAACATTAAAGTTTCCTTTTAGTTAAAGTGCGATTTAAATGTACTATGTCTCTTAAAGGCACCCCTATCATTAAAGTGGTTTTATGAAATCGATCGGCAAAATAAAGCATCCTTTAAATTTAAAAGGTTCTTTAATTTTATTATGAAATCGGCCCTTAGTTTCATTTCGATAACTAACCGAATTAAAGAAGTCATCAACGAAAAAAGTGGTAACTCCCATCTCGACAATTTTGAACACCACAGAGCTTTTGTGATTCAGTAAAACTGAGAGACGCTAGGCGAGGAATTTTGGAAACATGCAATGCATAGCTGCGTAACTGTATTACTTTCTATAAAGGGGACGGCCATAAATCACGTGATCGTTTTAGAGGGAGGGGGAGGAGGGTCTGACAAATGATCACTATCGATCTAATCTTTATAAAAAAAAGATTACTCTTTATTTTAGAATAAATACAGGGTATCCCAGAAGTCGACGTCAAGCCGGAAACGGGTGACAGGCCAGAACAAAGTGGCGTCACTTCCTGTCTCGCTCACACTTCGTAAAATTACACTCTCATCGTCTCACTCAAACTAGATTTACCTTCAAAGTTACGGCTTCAAGGAAAGTCTTGGGTACATTACAATCGTTTTAAGTAAGTAAGAAAAAAAATTTTAAAACTCAGTTTCTTAATCAAAATTGTCCATAATTTAAGAAACAATATAGCAAGTGTCATACAATTTTGGAATCCGTATTAAATGCGCCAACTTTCACAGTTACTTGCCAAACTAGTGTAGTACATTTTTTTTTTAAGTACAGGCAGTTAAAATTGGGCGAAGCATTCAATTTCAAATTTTTTTTTGGGCAAAAAGTGTTATTTTCATCCAAGCTAGAGCAGTTGGCTATAAATTTTAAACAATTTACAGAAACATTACTCAGAGTTGCATAATAAAAACAAAATTGAGAAAAAGTAGAAATTCGTAGTAACGGGGATTAAAAAAACCATCACTGGTTGTTGATTATTTCGTTTTTCTTTGAACGCCTAAAATTTGAAAATACAAGAGATGGATTTTTTTTATATTTTTCTGATAACTATTATGACTTGGCCTGTCCCCCGTTACCGGCTTGACGTCGACTTCTGGGACACCTTGTATTTATATTTACTTAATAGCCACTTCACTAATTTTCATATTTTTTATATTTAATAAATTTATCCCTGCCTTAGGAAAACTTCTCCTTCTTATTTGGCTCTAAGACCGTTTGTTTGTTCGGACCGAAACCAAACACCGAAAGAAAGGGGACCTTCTGAACCTGACCTTGCTTTCGTTTCTTTTCACCGACGCTTCATCGATCATACATACGTACGACATTGAATTAAAATGTGCTTTATTTTACTTATTCGTTACATTGAAATGAAATAATAAACATTTTCTCCGCAAAAGAAGACAACTGATTAAGATACTCCCATATTTTGATAGTCGTTTTTCCTCAACCCACACAACTTTTTTTAGTGTGGTTTTAAGGAGGCAGGGGGTCAACTATCAATCATCATAAATCACAATGGTAGGAGGGGGGAGAAAAGGTATCACGCGATTTATGGACGCCCCC
>JAPVRG010104463.1:3741-13791 GCA_029783565.1 Rhagoletis cerasi | reverse complement strand
ATTTTGGCAGCTGCCTCCAGATTCGGCTGAAAGCCTGCTCCCCGATATGGGCTCGACTATCATCGATCCCTTGCTCTAAAGCCTTTTAATTCAATCCGCCTCGATTGCGAATTTTATGCTTGCTCAAAGCCGACATAGGTTTGTAAACCCAAAACAGTGTTTCATTAATATAATAACTGAGTAGTAGGCTTTCATCCTCCTCTTAAGAGAAAGAACAAACTTTCCGAGCTTACGCTCATATGCTACACACATAATTCTAGGCACCTTGCAGTTGTATATTTTAGTACACACATTCTCTGCCTACCGAATCGTGAACACATCGTGCTGCAGCTTAATCGGTTGTAGAGTAATCGGTTCATCTTCGCTGCCAATAATGCCTGGAATTCAGATGTATATGTATCTGTATCAGTGCATAATCAATCAGTAGCTGCCTTAGACCCTACCGCAGTCCTTGAAGATGTGCTATGACTTTTTTGCACCCTCAGTCTCAGTAAGGAAATTCACTCCTTCATTTATTCGGTTCGTGTCACCTTCTTATGGCAAACACTTTTGGCTGGAAGATACTTCAAAAGTTTGTCATCTTATAATACTCACGCGAAAAACACTGCTGTGTTTACAGTCTTGGTCACGCAGTCAACACGTCTGGAGAGTATTGACGCTGTAACAATGTGATTGTACAACCCGCATACAAAACCTCACGCGGCTTTAAGCTTAATGACAGAAGCCTCTATTAGTTTAAGAAATGTTTTCTTCACTTCCTCATTGCTGTCCACCAAACCCAAACCCCATGGAACAGGATCGGCCTGAAAGTTGCCCATGGAGATCAAGTGAGACATAGAAGGCTGTTCGTTATCGGGCATTATTTTGAGGTACTTAATGTTTTAACTCAGTTGGAGAGCTACTCCATCGAGTCTAGGACCAGTTCGGAATCTTGTATCGTCTTTTCTGCATTATTGCTAAGCCCTAATCTGGTTGCTGAAAGGTGTACGCCTTGTAGAGTGGTTGGCCCATGAGTGCACTGAGGCAAATTTCCCGTCCAGATATGGTTTGACCTTTTAATCAAAGTGACCTCTGGAGGTCGTTTGGAGATCAATTTCTTCTTTTTAATCTCCAGTTGATCTGGGGGCAAAAAAGTCATACCATTGGAGTTAAGGGGTTTGTCCTTCGTCTGAATTTGATCTTGACGTGATTGACGGATACCAGGATCGGAATCACCGAACGCAAAAACTTATAAATCAACTAAGCTCTGAGATACTTCTGTATGTCTTCAAGTTGTGGCATAATTCTGATTGTGCAGATTTGTAGCTCATTACATTTTAATATAGTAAAGTGTAGGTCTGAAGTTTTTAAAAAATTCCGTTGATTTTTGATAACTTTTTTTGGCTGAGAGTGTTATGCGTTTTCTTCCATAGAAAGTATGCTCGACAATTTTTTTATATGGAATAAAATGTACAACACCGTCAACAAAAAAAATTGCCAAAAATCAATGATATTTTGTGCTACTTGAAACTTGCACTATGTTATACTAGAATTGAAAGGGTTATAAAATTACATACACAAAATTTTTCTGAAAAATCCTATTAAAAAGTTGCCAATTTTTATGCAAATTTGTTGAATTTTCCTGAGTTTTGCAAAAAGTTTAGAGATTCTATTTATTTGTATTTTGTTGTAGTATGCACTATATTAGCTAAAAAAATTAAAATAAAAAACTTTGCTTAAATTTTGAAAAATTCTCCGTACGTAGACGCCCACCGTCTATATGTATCTATTTGACCCGACATTTACTCTAAAGTCCTTCTCCGTTTTAAGAGACTTAGTGGAATTTAAGAACCTAAGCAGCGTTTCACTATGGACTCAGAAAAGCTTAAAATTCTTTGTCTTAAATTATTTGTCTTCTCTTTCATAGTTAAACGAAGTTCCGACAGTTTCAAACTCTGCTTTGTCAAAGCAGCTTCAAAAATAGTAATTTTGATGGAGAAAGTTTAAACTCCGTGCATGTTTCCCCATGAAAGTGGGTTTACATCGAGTAAAGTTTTACGAGTAAAGCTATTTTCTAGTTCCTGTTCGACCATATAGCTGAGTTTAGCTACTTGGCACTAATTCATAATAAATTATGATCTAGCATACTCCAGCTGCTAGATCAGATCTCCTAATAAATCCAGCGAACACCGTAGTAAATACTCCCCATTGAGATTTTAACGTAAAAGCTCAGAAGATTTCCGCTTGAATTTCTCCCGCAAAAAGTGATTTAAAATACAAATAGAAAAGCAAACGAAAATAAAGCCACTAAATTTGTTAACCTAGACCCCTAGCCACGGGACATGTTTGTAAAGGTAAAAATGCGAAAGAAGTAGATACCAAAAAAATAAAAACACAGAAGCAAAAATGAAGATACAATGAAACAGTAAATAATTCACTTAAAATCAAATAAAATTTAATTTACTCGCACAACGGAAATGCACACAGCAGACCACTTACAAATACAAGCAGAAGCACAAGCATAAGAGGAGCTTCACCTTTCCCTCACTCAGTTGGACGCTGCAAACCAAACGTTTCTACGTGCAATGAAACTGCAATGGAGCTTAACCAAGCAAGCTAGACCCCATCACCCGGACTTCATGCCAGATTACCGCTTTTAAGTTGGAGCAGAACCTTTTCCAAAGAAGAAAAAAATATTCAATATCTAGAGAGAAAAATAGTCAAAACAACAGCACCAACAGAGCAGCACAAATTTGTAGGACGCTAAAAGTGGAGCGAATGAGTTGCTTTTGCCTGAGCACACTTTTAGTTGAAATGTACTGTAAATGTACCCAGTGGAATAGTACGCCTTTTTGCATGTTTATGTCGCTTAGTATTTATTGCGCCATGCACCTGAGTTGCATGCCACAAAGACGAACGAACAAGAACAAAAATACACCCACTCACCTACATAAATACATAGATAGTAGAGTAGTACAAAAATTTACTTATTTATTTATTTGTGAAATAAAAGTTGCTGGCTACTGCTGCTGTTAGTGGATTGTGGACAGATAGCTCAGTTTATCCAGTTCAACTAGCTCGCCTGGTGTAGTGGCTAAACTTTTCAGAACAATAACATCAACGTCATTTCAAGTGTTTATGTAATTGTGTGTGTGTGCGTGTATGTGTGGGTGCAACATGCAGTGCTGCGACAGCCACAACTTGAGCTTACGACAACTGGGTTTTACTGAGTGAATTAAGAAAACAAATGAAAGCCAATATGTTTGTTTGCAAGTGTTTGTGTGTGTGTGTGGGTGGAAGTGAAGTGTAGTTGAATAGTAAGTAATAAATAAATACAAATGAAAATTGTCATTTAAAACAAAACCAAATAGGTGTGTTGGATAGAGTTGTAGGTGGAAAGGTTTTGCTGGAAGTCCGAGTTTTACTTGGAGTTTGAAATTAATATCAAAATTGATGTCTGAGAATTTTCATTGCTTTGCTTTTTTACAATTTGCACAAGCTAAAAATATGTAGGTAAATAGATATGTACAAATGCAAAAATTGCACACAAAAATAGATACAAACTTATGGAGATCTGAGTAGTTTTACAGCTATTGAGACTGTGAGAAAATGGGTCTCGTACGAAATTGGTTTCTTAAGAGATTCGTTGCACAATTGCTATTTTGAATTGTGTTTTGAATAACCAACGCTTTGAGAGATATTAAAGGAAAAAACATCTTCCTAGAATTACGCTTTCATGAAGGGAAGATCGTTAGCGCACTACACAGGCTGATAAAGGTGACCCTTGAGGATGGCGAATTCGCGTTGGGGCATTCCTAAATATAGCTGTGGTTTTCAATAATGTCTCAAAACAAGCTACATATTTTAGATGAAGTGACGACGATAGAGGTTTCCTTTACACCAACTTTTGAAAAATCAGAAGTGTTTCGGCATAGTGGGTTAGGCGTGACAGCACTAAACTGGTCAATAGGGGGCGCGGTACATTTTTGGAAAAATTCTTTTTTCAAGTTAATTTCTTTGTAAATACAATGATGCATTTTTATACCGGAGGTATGCGTTAAAATAAATCGATCGTTCACGTATGGACAAAATTTCGAAGTCACATATTCATCGGCGCGCTTTTTATGGAGTTTTGAAGGCGTTTTTGAAGTTAGGTTTGTATGGCAGATATGTTTTAAAAGCAACCGATCAGATTACGTACTTGAAGCCAATTACGCAAACTCCTGCTAATTTTTGCCAAAAAATGTATGGAGCTGTGCCACTACGCGCACCATCCCCACTACTATGGTTGCTGGTGGTTAAAAAACTACAAAAGAAAATGGAAGAAAGGACTGCTGAAGTATCTTTCCACACTCAGCCAAGCAATAACAGGGATAGCAAGAAGGGCAGATAAGACATACTTAGTACTCATTACTAAGAAATATAGGATTCCGTACTGGTCTAGATTTAAACCAGAAGGAGCGATTCTTCAGCTGAAGCAAAGCACTAAGCAGCTCGGAAAGTTACTAGACAGTAAACTGCGGCTGCAAGCGGTTATTTGTTCTGGTGCATGCGGATAAGAAAGGTGTCCCACATTTTATGTCTCTCATGATGATGTACGTCACAGCGGCCTTTGAAGTGTTCAAGAGAAAGATTTCACAGAGGGCTTATGGCCTGCGAGTAGTGGCCTGTTAGATCATATAGTCCGAATGGATGCGAACGCATCAGGTTCGAAAGTATTTGCTACAGTATGAACTGATGGTGGCCGAGTAAGAAAAAGTGCTCCCTCACATTGGAAATAACAGTTGGAAATGGAGAAGGGCTTGGCTTCATTTGGTGTTTTTAAACTCGGCTTGCTTATAAGCGGTTATAGCGCAAATGAAGAGCAACAAATATTTGTATTGGTAGCTCAATATGGTGCAGAGAGTGAAGAAAGCCTAAGTGGCGCTCTATTCAGCAACGAAGAACAGAAAACAGTTTTGAAGAAATAGAGAGTGCATAAAGGCATTTTTTGATTAGCATGGCAGGGGCATTTAGAACTACACCGACGGCAACGCTCCACATCTTCCGCCGGCGGATCTTCCAGACAAGAATGTGGCATTAAAGACTACCGCTAGGCCTAAGTCCACGAAAATTCGGGTATGTATGTATGTAGGCCACAGGTCACAGTAGCATAGCTCAGTTATGGAAATATAGGTAAAATTGCACTTTTTTCAGTCTCTTTTTAATTTGAAAGTAAATGCACAATTTGGTAGATCTACAACCTATTGAAATTAAATTTATAGGGGGTTTCCCTCCTTTTCAAAGTTCGTTCAGTTATATCAACCAAGGATAAGCCGAACCACTTCTTTTTAAATAAAAAAATAAATACTTGGCTTAAAAAATATGTTAATGCTTGGGCGAGCTTCGGCTCCGATTTGGGGTGTGCGCCTTGATGTTGTCACACAAAGGGCAGGGACCTAAAGCTTTACGCCACCTCCAAAGGGCATGTGGTTTTTAGTGGGAGGTTTTTCATTGCAGAAATACACTCGGAGATTTGTTATTGCCTGTCGATGAGTGACTGATATTAATAAAAAAAACGTTTTTTTTTGACGTTGGTCGGACCAGGAAGAAGTGCGTTCGCATAAATTCACGGGACAAAAACCTTGCGTAGATTTGCTCACTTGAAAACATCCTAATCGTCCACATCGCTGTGTCATATGAACGGAGAAGAATTATAAGAGATTGTTGATTTTGGTATTATTTGAAGATCCCAAAAGCCTCTGCTTGCCAATTCGCGTGGCAAGAGTTATGCTTCATTCTATCCCAGACTGACTAGTCATATTTATGTTGGCTCCTAAGTAAACAAAGTCCTCTATAACTTCGAATTAAAGCCTGTCAACAATGACATGCTCTTTCATTAAGCGAGGAATCTTTGTTTGTTGCTAAGAGAAGTTTTAACTGTTACTCGTAAACCACTAGAACAATCTGCGCGGCTTCTTTCCTAAAGCTTGAGTTAAAGCTTGGGCTCACTATTTGAACTTTAATGGCATTTAATTCGTCAAATAAGTGAAAATACATTGTCAAATGCGAATAAATGTAGCATAACGATTAACTTACATAAATTGTGTAAGCGTTCTGCTCGGATAATAAGTGTAGACCTACAAATCGTTCAGAATCGAAAGAACTTTCAGTGTCGGTGGTAAGCTGGTGCCGCACAAAGGCGACAACAATCCGCGTTGTCTAAAAATTTGTTATTTCAGTTTGAACAGAGCTTAAAGTATTAGCGTAACCTGGATCCCAAAACTAGACATTGCCTTGTAAAGGCAGACTGCCTTCGTATCTTTGTACAGTCAAACAGATTTGACAAGCTATGAAATATATAAAAATATATATTAATTTTTGGGGTATATTCGTCTGATATTAAGTGAGTAAATATTTACTTAAATTCAGGTACAATTTGAAAATTGATTTTTCCATTCCTGGTACAGATTAAAATATTTCTGGTTGGCGCCAACTTAGCTGCAAGCGGACAAGCAACCTGATAAGCCAACGCAAGCACAAAATTAGGATTATAACTTCCTTTATTGCAGGATGTTGCTTGATTGGCAGACACCCAACATTTGAACTTTATATATCGCGACTTATGTGGAAGCTATCAAGACGAGGAGGAGGAGAAATCAATACTACAACTTTTAGTTCTAAGTCCTGCCCTATCTTTGCTTTGGCTATTCTGGGGTTCCACAGGGAAGTATTTTAGATCCTTTACTTTTTGTATTATTTATAAACGATATTAGCTCATGTTTTTCTTTCGATAATTTTTTGCTTTATGCCGATGACTTGAAAGTATTTTCGGTGATCAAAAACGAAAGTGATGCCATTATGCTCCATGCTGAAATTAATAATCTTAATCTTTGGTGCATTAAATCCCACCTTTCTTTAAATATTGAAAAGTGCTTTAAAGTTACTTATGCAAAAATTCACAATGTTTTAACCACAAATTATAGTATCGCGGAGTCACTGCTAGAATTTGTCGTTGAGGCCAAAGATCTTGGTATCATTTTAACCTCAAATTTTTCTTTTAATAGCCATATTAATCATGTGATTTCTAAATCTTTCTCTGTCTTGGGTTTGGTGAGGAGGAATTGTGTAAAATTCTCTGATCCCTATACCCTTAAATTATTATACTCATCTTTTGTTCGTCCCATTTTAGAGTATGCTTCATTTATTTGGAGGCTATTCCACAAAAATTTCACAAATAGAATAGAGCGTGTCCAAAAGGTTTTTCTAAAGTTTGCACGTTCTTTAAATTTTTCGGAGCCTATACCGTTTAGCTTTAATTAATCTGAAAACTACTCTACCTGACTTTTGCTTTTAATATTTTTAATGGTAATATTGATTTTGCTTTTCTCTTAGGACGCATTAATTTCAACAAGATTTTGCCGTTCTATTGTGAAAGTTGTAAAACTGATTATGCACGCAATGCCCCCTTGGCACGTACTTTAAGCGAATCTAATCTGATCTCGAATTCTATCTTACTTGATTTCTCTTATCCTAGAAATTCATTTATAAATCTTTTGTATTCTTTCTTTTAATTATTCAAGTCCTTGTATCTAGTTTAATCAATAGTCTTGGTGAAATTGCGTAACTAGTCTGTAAGAAACCACTGTTTCATAGACGAATAAATAAATAAATAATCACATAATCACTATCTAGAAGAAAACGTGTCTTTCTAAGTAGGCGGCTGATATTTAAATAAGAAGACCTTAAGCGCGTGAAATACAAGGCTCTTTTAAAATATTTTCAAACCACAAACTGGTTTTAGGTGAGATTGGGAATATCCTTTTCCCAAGCGGCATAAATTACAACCGACGTCCTTGCTTTCGTTGCAAGTGCATGGGCGTCGGGTCGAAGGAACTTTCAACGGCGCATCATCGTTCATGATTGCAGAGAAAGTGCTTTGCTTTTCATTTGCCCATCGATCCCAGAATAGTACCTGCTAGCAAAGGTTATTCCAATATATAACTATCGAGAGTTAAGTACCAACATGCCCAGAATATGAAACATGTATGTATACACGCTTCAAATTGACTCCTATGTATATATTAAAATCCAGTTTTCATACAATTTTGTTTCCATTCAAAAACCAAACCCAGAAAAAAGTCTATTTACACATCATCGTTTAAATCAATTCATCATTTTGACTCGCATTAATTTACGCGATCTCAATTCATCCTTTTCGTCATTTGCATACAAATCCGCACACATATAAGAGTACATTTACATGCAATTTTTTCATGACTGCTTCAAATATTCAGTACCAATTGAAATCATTACAGTGGAACATTCAGTTCAGAACACCCGCCTGACCGCCTTGGCGTATGAGTGACCCGCGAACTTATTCAAATAAAATTTCCCATTCCACCCAACCTAACCATTTGCTTTTCCCGCCCGCCCATTCACCTTTTATTACATTCAAAGCACAGTTTTAGCATTGTTTTCGTTTATCTGCTTTGCTGTTATTTTAATCTACAAGAATTTTTTTTCACAATACGCCATTTTTTGCTCCCACTGCCCATCAAACCACACACACATTACCGTTACTACCAGTCAGCCAGCTGGACCACACAGGTCAACCTTCATGTCAGCTTTTAAGCTGCTGCCGCCGCTGTATTCTGTTGGCTGTTGGTGTGGCAAAAGAAAAAAAAGTGAAAATTGGTGAAGTTAAAGAATCGTAAAAACGGATTTAACTTACGTGCGAGTATCAGTGAAGCGTAAGGTTGGAAGTGTTGGGTCGGAAGTAATAAAACATTCAGGCAGATTTAAACCATCAGCCAACAGTTCAGTTACCGCACACATGCTTAGTTACTCTAGTCGTAGGTGTGGCTGTGTTGAATGATTGTCCACCTTTGCTATTGTGCTTTGCTGTCGGTTAACAGACAGTTGAAAAAAGAAAATATTAAAAGAAAGAGGAAAGGTAAAGGATAGCTAGCGCACAGCCAGTATAGGGATAAGCGCATAAGCAAACAAACGATGCTAAACAAATTCTCAAACTCAGACCCGCTGATCCTTTGCATACATAAGTATGTATACTATGTATGTATGTATGTATGTACGTACAATGCTTCATGCGCAGATAGATATCTATATATAAGTAATTCCTTAGCCTGTCTGCCCCTCAGCGTGCTAGACAATTTAATTCAATTGATACGAAATGATTTAAATATTGCGGTCTCAAAGGAGTTTCACAATACACCTTTTCGTACTCACAATTATTGCGACGAGCTGCTGCAGCGCTCTGGCATACCTTTTTCCTGCATTCTTGTGTGGCACAATTTATTGTTATTGGTCTGTATATATTTGGTAAAGTTTAGGTTTACACACATACGATGCATACTTACGTATACATGTGTTTGATATATTTTATTTTCCGCTGCTCTTTTTCTTTCCACTTTATTTCTATTAAATGCTCATTTAAATAATTTTCTTCAGTGTTAGTAAACATTTTATTTGATGCGCATTGAAAGAAATTGGCTGATTTTAATAAAAATTTTGTTGCTCTTATATGCTGGTAATAAATTTTATTCTTACTGTTATTGAGCTCTAAACAAGCATTATTGGTGCAGCGTAGTAGAAATTTTTTTAAAATTTACTTTTATTATCCTTAACTCTGATCCTATAAGTGAGGTTATAATGTTTTCTTAAGTTTTTTGCATTCATATTTAGCTGGAATTTTACAAGTACTAACTAACTAACTAACTAGCTCTAGTGTACGGTGTAGTTTTATTTTTCGCGCGCTGTAATGTGCGCTACGCATCCAAGCTACTAATGTTAAGTGTACCTGAGGGTACCCACCTTTTGAGCCCCTCGAAGAATTCTCTTTGGATACCATATCTCGACCCCCTGTGCATATGTGCAGTGAAATATTAAATTATTTCGCCTCAATTGAGATCTACGCTTTTAACCCTCGGTGTACAGGTGGGAAAAGATCCCCATCTATGCAACGTGTGGTAGATCTAACCCCACATAATTTTGGCTGTTTTTTGATCAGTTATCAAACTAATTTTTTATGTGTTGATCATTTTTACTAAACCAATTAGTATAATATAGATT
>JAPVRG010104309.1:0-10383 GCA_029783565.1 Rhagoletis cerasi | reverse complement strand
ATTGGGCGATAGGTATATATTTTTGAAGGAAAATTTGAAATGTTATAAAAAAAATTGTTCACCTAAATTAAAATTTTTTTTTCCAATTTTTAGATATGCAGTTTTATATCCCATTGCTTTTTAGTATAATGAATTGCAAGTTTCAAGTGAATAAGAATTCCCGTTGGATTTTAATAATTTGTTTGCGACTTTGCGGCCTAAACCATAAACCCAACTTAGATGGGTGAGCCTGCGTCCAGCGAGGTCAACACATACAACGAGAGTATGTTTCGGCATCTCTTTGTAAAACTTCCAAAAACCATAGACGTTCGTAGCCAAAAGAAAGTCTAGAAAACAATGTTCGGTGAAATACCAAATGGTAGTTTAAGGGTACTTTCTGCCTAATTTGGGAGTCGCTTAGATATTTTCTTAGATTACACCTTCTGAAAGCGTTGTTGTGTACTTCTGAACAACTCACCGGTTCAGTGTTTGGTGTTCGCAATATTTTTCTGATAATATGAGAAAACATGTTGTGTGTACCTTTGGCAATTGAATTTGACAGCTAATGTATCAAGCCGTTCAGAAGGCGCATAATTTCGCTCACTAATAACTAATTTTTTAATAGCAGTTGCGCAGAACTTCTGCGCTTTCTGAACCTGCTCAATAAGTAATTATTTTAATCAAAATAAATTAAAAATTAAAAAAAAAAACTTTTGTTAGACGATTTTCTTTCCATACAATATTTACACCTCAATATTTTTTTTGGGGTGAAAAATTTTTTTTTTTTTTCATTCTTTATCGAAAAAAGAAGACACCTATTTTTTTATTTCGTCATGATATTCGAAAATCTCGAAAAAAAATTCTCGAAATTTCGAACTCACGGAGAAGTATATTTTTTCAATTGTTTGCAGTTAATAAACTATTTATCGTTGAAAATCAGTTGAGGTATCAAAATGTGCGTAATTAACTCGGCTTTCCAAGAGAGTGTGAATTAGATTAAAATAAAAAAAGTTTTGCATTAAAAAAATGCATTTTTTAATTTTTAATTTTTTTTTTATTAACTTCATCATGTTCGCACGCTGTCAAAATTTTAGAATGGAATCTCTAAAACTTTAGAAGTTACGAGTTTTGTCATGCCTGCGTACATAAAGTTTCAGCGCGCAGGCATGCGCTTATTCCAAACCTGGACCTAAAAGACGTGGGATTTATTTGATCAGCGATTCCGAAGCCAAGAAAGCATAATATGACTTCGCTAGTTTCTTCACCTATTTCCTGTTTTTGTTCAATTTCTTTAGAGCTTCAGCATCTATGCTTTCGACTCCATTAGTTTTAGCCCCGTCACAATGCTGCTGGTCGCCGAGAACACACACACCTTCATCTTAGGGCGGAGAATGTGCTTCAGCTTGATAGTTCCGGGGAAACGCTTATCCTTTTGGGGATCGAAGTTTCTGAGACCAATTCGTAAATCTTTAGTCTCCAATAAGCCACGCCCAATCCAAATCTGCATTAACCGGCTCGTAGAGTTTGTCGAGGTATTCTTGACGTCAATAGCTAAAGTTTACTAGATATACGAAGCTGAAATGTCGAATGAATTGAAATTCTGCCCAGAGAGGCACATTTTCACAGTTATAACTGTAAATTACAGTTTCTAGACAAGCTAAAAGTTTTTTAAACTACTTCCTGGTACAAATTATAGTTTTTTGAAATTTTTCAATTTGAACGAATATTTAAATTAAAATATCCCACGGTTTTATTGGAAGTAAGTTTTTAAAATAAAAAGGGGCAAAGAAGGCTCAACGTTTTTTCTTTTGAGGAAAATGGGGTCAGCTGCATTCCAATAATATGGTTAAAAACCTTAATTTTTCAAAAATTTCTTCGTTTCAGAAGGTCAAATTTTTGTTGTTTAAAATAGTTTTTTTTGGGGAACTCACAGTTAAAAAAAAAATCTGGCAAGGCCGGGCGCGGCATTCTGTATTTATTACAATTTCTACCAATACTCATATCTTGTAGCTAATTTGCATTGTTATTCAAAAAAATCTCAAAAACTTTCGCATATAAAGCAATTCAAAGTTCAGCTTCTTTCTTTGAGATTAGTCCATATGCATAATTATTCATGAATAAACACAAATAAAATTAGATGTAATGAAATTACACACGCACGTACATTCACATCCATAATGTCTGAAACTCACTCATAATGCATAATTTTCGAAGTT
Source organism: Rhagoletis cerasi (assembly GCA_029783565.1). NCBI lineage: Eukaryota > Metazoa > Arthropoda > Insecta > Diptera > Tephritidae > Rhagoletis > Rhagoletis cerasi. Next base: position 8,188 of record JAPVRG010104309.1, on the reverse strand, counting down.
GTAATATGTCTCTGATGTGGAAGAGTTGTGTTGAAAATAGCAAAATGGCGATGACAATGCTGCTTGTGGGGAAGCAAATGCATGTGTGTGAGTAGTATGTATTGTCTGTCATCACTATTGAGAACACCAGCGTGCATGTAAATCATAACCTTAAAGAGGGAAGCGTTGGCGCCGTTACAGCAAGGATTAGACCAAGAGGGATGGGCGTAGGGGAGAGTTAATTTTCCATGCATCATTGTCAGTAGCTACACAGGCGAATTTCGCATGCAAGCAAACACAATAGTGTAAGAGCGTAGGAGGCAGAAGCGGTGATATACATACATACAAGTGAGTGATGAAGGGAAGAGCCACAGAAAACAATCGCGCGTAGTAGAATCTGAACGGCAAGGCAATCGCATACAAATGTTCCCACCCAGTCTTAGACCGGCATTCGTCTCATTTAATGAAAATTTTCAATCTAGTTTAGAGCATACCGTAATGCGTACTGTTGCTCACAGCTATGCCAAAGATTTTAAGAAGTGGAAAATGAATGATATTTGTACATCCGAGGTTTCTCCTAGCTGGACCAAATGGGAGCATTTGCTTCGATTTTCTTGATTTTTTTAAGCGTTTCCAATGGCAGTCTTCTACAGTTGCGTTTTTGTAAATTTTTACTCATTCCAGCAAAACTTTTTGCACGAGTTCCCTATATGTACTCGTACATGGCTGCTAATAGTGCTCTGCTTTAACGCAACCGCATTACTGCAACTTCTTATGGCAGATATATGTACATACACATTTAGTGCGGATGTGTGTACAGGGCTTTGAGTTGAATAGCATTGCAAGAGTGTCGTTAATGTGCACGTGAAAATTAATTTAAATATTTGTCTTTTATATGAGAATGTACATATGTGTGTGGTTGCACGTGTATGCTTTGGCACGTGTGTGCACTCCTTTATCACCAACGCCAGTGCAAACAATCCTCTGAGCATAATTTGATATGTGTTAAGTCGCTGTAAATTTTGGGTTGTGCAGATTTGCATTTGAGTGCAAACATCCTCCCACAAATTTGGTTAATGGAAGTAAATATTCAAATATGTAGACACATAATACTTACATATGTATGTGTTCTGCAGTTGCATCTCTTTGCTTAGGTAATTTTACCGTTGCGCTAAAACCACTCACTGACGTGGTTCAACGATCCAAAAAGGATATGCAGCTAATTTAATAAACTGTAATGAAATTGGGTAAAATATAATCAAACCATAACCAAAAAAAAAAACTAAAAAGTACCCGCTTTTGAAGCAAAATTAGATGTGAATTGAAAATAAAATTCCTTCTGTTCAAACATTATGTGATAAAAATTTATTTTTGGTCACATTTCGACTTGAAAAGGCCATCATATTACATTATTTCGGTTAAAATATTTATCGATATATTTCTTCAATTAAGACGCTTGTTATTTTCAGCAATGTCTTAAAGCCAGTTCCACGAAAGAAATTTAAATGAAAATAAATTTTTTTACTTGAATTTAATATGGAAAATGACAGAAAAAAAATTATTTTTCACTTACATTGCTTTCGTGAAACCGATAGTTAGTGTTTATAAATAAGGTAAGTGTCTGCCGGTGCTCCCACCCGCAATACAACGCGCTTTAAATTGGACTTAATGGAATTTTTTTCAATTGAGAACACACTTATCTAACTCTGTTTACCTTTTCTTTATTTTTCACTAAATTAAATATAAGATATAAATGATAATAATAATAATAATAATAATAATAATAATAATAATAATAATAATAAAAATAATAATAATAATAATAATAATAATAATAATAATAATAATAATAATAGTAATAATAGATTGGCGCTTACACATATGGTAGTGTTTGGCCGAGCTTCTCCTCCGATTTGTGGCGTGCGCCTTGATGTCACACAAAGGGGAGGGACCTACAACTTTACGCCGACTCCGAACGGCGATTATATTTTTATGAGAAGCTTTTTCATGGCAAAGTACCCTCGGAGGTTTGCCATTGACTGCCGAGGGGCGACCGCTGTTAAGAAAAAACCTGTTTTCTAAATTTTTTTTGCGATGTTGCTTTGGCCAGGGCTTGAACCCAGGCCTGCGGAGCGGGAGCGCGCACTGCTTACCACTACACCACAGCGGCCGCCATGATAATAATAATAGTAACTAATATATTTACTTATAATGAAATATTGAATTATACATAATTATATTTCCAAATGTCGATGTATTTTAAGAGACAATAGCATTAGTTGTGCAAATAAATATGAATATTGATATGAATACGTTAGGCTGGTGGCTTATGCCGGTGCCGATCCCACGGGTAGCAGGACCCTTCTAAACAAACCTGAATGTAGAGTCTGTAAGTCTAAGTAATTTCCGTGTCATACGATTTTGTATATCACTCAAAGAATCGAAAAATTCTGAATCCATGAATTTCTTTCGCATTCTATAGAATGTGGGACACCTGCACTGAAAGTGTATTAAGGTTTCAAGCTCCTCTTTCTCTGTGCTTTTGTAAAACTCATTGCGGCGGATCCACAGTCTCCCGATAGCAACATGACAGCCCTTTGGCTCCAACTAAGCCCCCCTAAGTAGTTATTGCAACCGATCCACGTTCTCACTCCCGCAAGTTACACATATACAGTCATAAGTGGGCGGTGCCTCGCCCATTTTCCAAAGATCTATAATAATCTTATTTATTATTATTATTTCAAATCGATTAGCTTCAGCTATTACTTATTTATCGCAGGTTTCGTATTTATGTTAAATACCGTTATAAGGTGGATGTGGTTATTGCGTGATTTTAGAAATGCTCAATGCTGTTCGTACCGAGTTTGATGAAAATTGGTGAAGGGGCTACTGAGATACAGCATTTGATATTTACGGAAATTTCATATTTTTTGCATATTTTGCAACTTTGCAATCCCAACCTATCTTGGATAAAGGCAACTTACCTACCAAATTTCGTTGACATATATCAATTTTTTCTCGAGTTATCGTGTATACGGACGGACGGAGAGAGTTTTATCGAATGACTTGAGAGCTTTCGCGACTTGGAAAACAAAAAACTTTTGCGATTCAACTTACCGCATGAATTTATACCATACCCAACGGAAATGTGGCCACAGCGCGAAGATTATCAGCAAGCATCGAAAATTGCTGGAAAAATTAACGTGGTAAATGACACCGCGGAATGAGGCGTGAAAATGATGGAGGATTATAATAAAGTATTGTGCAGGAGCGAAGAGGAGAAACAATACATTTTGCCCCTATTTCGTTCTCACAAACTGCAATGCCCGTGCGGCACGACAATTTTTAATCGATCGAGTTCAAATTTTTGTCAACCTTTTTTTTAACCTAACCTCACACAAAATTGGCCTCCGTTTTTGAAACAGATGAGTTTTCAATTCTGCCATACATTGAGGGTCCACCTTAATACACATACATACATAGTGCAACGAATGACAATACACCGGTCCCGCTGCAGAGTGGTCAATAAATAGAATTTAATGTTCATAATTCACTGATTAATTTTTTTTTAGATGAGAGCTTCTAAAATTTGCAAGAGGTTAGTTGAGCCCGATTTTTGATTTTTCATTTGTTTACATTAAATTTTTTAGTGCAAAATGCAGAAAAAATGGCATTTTTGGAGAAGATCGATTCTCCTGTTCCAGTTAACAAAATTTACACAATAAAAACTACTTTAAAACAACTGTAGGGTTCTCCCAAAACGAAAAAAAAATTCACAAAACAATTTGAAATGTTTAAAAAAAAATGTTCACCAAAATAAAAAAAAATTTTGAGTTTTCAGAAAAATTTTGGATATGCAGTTTATTATAATAAAGTTCAAGTTTTAAGCGGCTAAGAGTTAGCGTTGATTTTTAATAAATTTTTTCGCGAACATTTACAACTCTGCATGCTAAATGGGAATTAAAAAAAATTTATAAGCTTTTGTTTATAAAAAACTAATCAAATTGGTTGAGAAACGAAGGCTCCAGTGAATTATGAACATTAAATTCCATTTATTGACCACTGTGCGCTGGCTTGGTCGTGTCGACTGAATTCTGATGAACGCTCTGGATTTGGGTCAATATTCCCTCGAATAGATCTAGGAAGTGCTTCCTATTTTTGTATTTATGAAGACAACCCTTGGCTTTCTACATAAGTCAGGAATGTGTTTAAACTTTAAAGCCTTCCTCTCTGTGTGTGCAATCGATTACGCCTCCTTCTATTGGCTGTCGCAATTAAATTACCCAGTCCAACAAAATTTCAATAGCTTCATGACTAGACTATGGGATCTGTTTTTCATAGCGGTCGCTGTATATAAAAATAGAACACTGAAAATATGTACTTCATTAATAGGATTTCGGTTATAGTCTTAAAACGAGAATGGATAGCGCTAAACAAGCATGTTAATATCCATAATACAAAAATTTAGTTGATTCTAGTATCTGTGTAGAAAAGAAACAAACTTGCCGCTGTGTCTATTTTTAGCTCATACTCATTTTCTTCTTTTTTAACAAAATTATTACGAAACTAATTTTTCCCTTCAGTTAATGCAATTTATTATACAAAGGGGTAATATTCAAAGAAAACTTTATGATATGTTTGTATGATCCCCTATCTGGCATTACAGCTCGTGAAATTCCCGTAATGAAATAATAATAAGCCGCACACATGCATATTAGCTCGTATTTTCTTAATATCCCAAACTGAGGGCATATTCCTGGGGTGTGTACCAAAAGAGACTTAATTGTATTATTGCAGCAGAAAAGCAAAGAAACAGAAGTGTAAAGAAGTAGCGCACGAAAGTGCAGGCACAACAGACCAAAATAATTGCATACAAATTTAAGAAAAGGCAGCTGACAAAAAGCAGCTACAACACAAAGGCGATGCTTAGAGCCACTAGAAATATGACCAACACAGCAAGAAGCTAACAAGAATGCAAGTTCAAATAGATGCAGGCAAGCTAACTAGCTAAGTATATTAAGGCGCTTAAATTAAGTGCAACACAATGCGAAAGCAACGAAGCGGCATGAAGAGAAGGATCTGTTAGGAAAATATAAACAAACGGAGGATAATGCAAGGAGGACGCCTCTTTTATGCTAGAATATAAAAAACGAGCATTATTGGCGCGCAGGATGTGGGGAAGTGTGGTAAGAAAATAGAAAACGGAAATAATGATGAAGAGGTTACTGAGATTCAGCCTGAAGCTCGGATAAAGGATACGGCAAGCGGAGAATAACAAAAGCCTTAATAAATTAAACAAGGATATGTATATTTGTAAGGAAGCGAACAAATTAAATAATGGAAAGTACATACATACATATAGAGCCAACATGCAGGTTTAAAATGCAGCTTTTGTAAACAATAAACTAAAATTAGGGCTCCATTCTTTGACTATTTATAAGGCCAGAAGTATTTAATGGCCTACAACTGCAATTCGAGTTTGCAAATTTGAGTTGAATGTGAAATCTGCATCGTACACAATCAAAAGATGAAAACCTAACTGCAAGCCTGAAGGATGTCGTCTACTGAAAAGCTTCTTAGAACAAAAAATCTACTAAACATACTTTGCGGAAATACATATGTTTGTCTGCTCCAAGTTGCCGCCTAGGCGATTAGACAGAATCGAATGAAATTAAAACACATTACTACCATAATACCTGGGTGTATTGTAGATAGTAAAAAATGGGCTTAGACAAGCGGACATGGCATGAAATCTTTAATCAGCTACAACTTTGGAACCTAAATCACAGGAGGTTGTTACTTGGTACGAGGACAAAACTAAAGTAGGCGTTTAAGGTCAACTAAATGGGGATGAGTATTCACAGGGAACGTGGTACTTCCCATAGACGTGGGATATTCACTTTGGATCCATAAGTCACATGACTTTGAAATTTGGTGTGAAGACATTATCTACTAAAGTAGGCGCTTATAGCAAACAGCGCATTAGCCGGTGCAGTTTTCGTATTCCCTGAGCCATCAGGCGTTATTCTCCACAATATTAATTTAAAACCTGGAGCGCCTGTAGTTCTTCTTTCGCAACCTTAATCCACCTAAACTTTGTAATTGAACATGGATTGTAGTAAAGAAAGTGAAGACCAATATATGTAACTAAAGCATAAATTATTACTGGATGTGGCAAAGGAGAAAATGTTTTTCCTACCAGAAGTCCCATTGATTCCCACAGATTTATTTATTTACTTAATTATTTTTATCACAGTCATTTGACTTATATATATTCACGTATATCAATTTGAATTCAAAAGCCTTTAGCTTCCTCCGGGGCTTAGCTTCACCATGTCGATAAATATGTTGCAAAGTCAAGCGTTTAAGGTGACTGGCCTTCAAGCTGGAGAACACCTACTTTACTAACATTCAATTATATGTCGGATGCTCACGCGTGGAAAATCTGAATAATTTATATCTTTATGCACCGCTCTATAAATCTAAAAATATTGTTCATAAGGAGGCCTTAAGTTAAACAAAAAAGCACTTAGCCCAGTTTTAAGCAGTTTATGCCTCCTTAAATTTATGCAAAGTTGAAGATAAGTCTTACTGCTTTATATTTTTATTTGTTTATCCCGAACGACTCTGCTAGTACTTACTTAATATGACGCAGCTTCGCTTTGGAATTTGAGCCGACCATTGAATGGAAGACAAGAGCATTCCATAACAACAACAACAATCGCAACAAAAATTGTTTGTGAGCAACCCAAATGCAAATTCGTGTCCGGCAAAGTGCGTATTTGTAAAAAGACTCGCTCCTTTCGATGTTGCTGTTGCCGAAAATTCGCATTTCCCGGCAACCAAAGCACTGAGTTGGAAAAGTGGGAAAAAAGCGCAGCTAAGCGTAAACATTGTACTTGGCGGTTGTTTCACCATTTTAAGAAGCGTCTTTTTTACATTCTACTACCATCCTGGTGGGCTGGGAGGGAGGTGTGTGCATGCTGGTCTAATAAACACGCGGTCCGTTTCTGACAATATGGTCAAACAGTCGAAGCAAAACAAACACATCTGAGTACATGTGTACGTAAGAAACCTTATATGCACGTTTGTGGTTATCAACGCTCGCTGAAAAGTTTATGGAAAAACAAGCAAAACTTAACGTGGCTCGTATGAACGTTGATGCTCGATTGCGTATACGCCGTGCGGTTGTTTTCGGTACATCTGTTGTTCTTTTTTGCCCAGTTGTTACCGTCGCGGCTTCTGCTGGCGTATAATACGGTTTTTACACTTTATTATTGCGAATTGAAATTGCACTGTGGATAATCCCGCATTCAGTTTGGCTTTCATGGTGGATGTTGTGCATATCCAATTCACAGAGGTTGGCAAACTTCTGAGAAAAAAGTAAATGTTTGCGTTTAGTTTAAACGAGCAAATTCTGTGCTTATTCTATTTACTTGGATGCTTTTTTTATTTTCCTACTGAAAGCAGCTCTAACGAAACATATGTTTTATTATTTTTAAATAATTTACCGGGTTTAATTAGAAAATTTCTATTTCAAAGTTGCTTTTTATTGTAAGGATTCTCACAGGCTCCTGTTTTGACAGGTTTCAATATATTAACTAGGGCTAAAAAATCGTTACAAATACTACGGAAGTAGAAACAAGAGAAGGAGTGCTTCAAGTTCTACGATAGAGAATAGTCGCGTGTAGTAGCAGTTCGCTTTTTACCTGATTTGGTTATAGGGGGTATTTAACATATTTACATGCTAGAAAAGGTACATTTGTTCCATTTGCGCCCATCCTAGAAGGAATTAGATATGTCGCCTTCTCGCTGATACAAAATGGAAATACTTATACAGATGTTGTAAGGCAAGACTCAAATGGAAATATAACAAGTAAAGAAGTCTAAGTTCGGGTGAAACCGAACATTAAATACCCGGCGCACGTATTAAATATCGTTTTTTCACAATTCTGAAACTTACCGTTATATGGTAAACAGGGGTGTTTTTCCTATTTCAAACATCTCTATAATATAAAAATAAGTCGGGTTTTCCTTCCTGATGCTATAACTCCAGAACGGGCTCACCTATCCAAACCAAATATTTAGGCTTTGTTCGGACTATTCAGTAGATGGTTTGTGTTTTGAAATTTTAAGAATCGGATACCAGGGTCCCGAGATATAGGCCAAAACGTGGACCCGGGTAACCCTAGGATGTGTTTGTACAATA
>JAPVRG010104199.1:0-11732 GCA_029783565.1 Rhagoletis cerasi | reverse complement strand
AGAAAATGAAAGTCATATTCGGAATCAGGAGAAAATTTCACTTTAGGAAAGGCCTATTTTATTCTTGGAGATTTTTTTTGTCGAGTAGTGTTATCAGTTGAACTCTCCGTAAGTCTAAGAACTCTCCAGGGGGGCTTCTGAAATCAGCTCATGCAGTTTTCTTAAGTAGATATTCCAGTTTTACTTTTGGGATTTCTAAACGAAGTTCCTTTGGGATGGATTTCATCCAGAAAAATTGATAAACCTACGATCCGAAAAGGACTGAACATCAATAATCCCCCCAGTCAAAAATGCGGAGTATCAGAAGGGATGAAGCCAAGGTGGTGCAAGGGATCTCGTGCCTAAGAGTTACAATGTTCTCTTTGCTCGAATTAGGCAAAATAATTGCCTGATGAGCATGCTCCTTCTGACCCCTAATGCCTTGTTACTTTTCAATCACGGCTTAAGAGTATTGGAGGTTTGTCTGTAGAACCCTCATCGATATTCGCGGGCCATCACCTCTAGAATTCTATTAGTAGAAGTGTAGGGCTACCTTTTCGCGGCTTATGACTACCAGAGGTTCAGCGAGGAGTCCGAGGGAGATAATTGCGGCTACGCACTTCCACTTCCCAAAGATTGTGGTCAAAAAGCCAAAGGATGGTGTCTCTACACTTTTTCGCTACTTCACTGAAAAACATGGACGGACCTCTGGTCCGAGGCCTTTTACCAAAAGGGTTTTTTTCCCACTTGAGACCTCTGTGTCTTAGAAGCCAAACCCGCCGCGCCGGTCTGAATGGGTTTTTGGCCTGCCAAAGCTGCCGTTTCATCCTTACTGAAGGCTTTTTAGCTGATTCATTCTAAAATGCCGGGAAGCTCGGGGATGACTTCCTACTACTGTAGACTACCCCATACAATATCCTTCATAGTCTACTCCAATTGGAGACATCGATGGAGGCCGATTCCGATTCTCCCTCCATTCAGTGCTGACGACACCTGCCACCGCCAGAGACGTTGCTAAGCGTCGGCTCCGATGCACGGCTGGTACAGCCACCGCGCCGGTTGAGTAGGCTTTAGGGTTCAGTTTAGACTCTTCGCTGCCGCTCTAAATCTTGATTTTGTTAGTATTTATATATAAATTATCTTCAGTTTTTAAATTTTAATTTCAACTTTTTTTTAACTAAGCAGATATTACTTATTTTACATAAAAGCACTTGCAAAGCTTTCAATCAATAAAGGCACTCCACTTTAATAAAATCCGTAAAAATTGTTTCCGACGTAAAGTAACGATATCCATAGCATACTTTAATTAAATTACTCATACTACCACATGAATCCAATAAAGAAGAAAGAAAGTCTTTTCACACCCAGTTCCGTTTCATGCAAGATTCCAAACTAAGTATATACCTACATATATGCAGTATATACATTGTATTTACAGCCAATACTCTTATCGAATATGTGAGTGAAAAAATACTTGGCAAGCAAAAGCCAATTGAAAATAAATTTACATATTTTCACAGTCAATTTTTGATTTTTCTCAATCCACGAGATATCATCCGCTTGCAGAAATTTCATGCTACACAAAAGTCAATTGACTGCTTTTGGACAATGAACGAACAACAAAAGAAGGTAGCAAAAACACATTTGTATGGTAAATTTGGTAATTTTTTTTTTCCTCCAACTACATTCTATGAGTATTCAAAGCCTGCTTATTTCTGCTTTCATTGAAGATTTTCTTGTTTGCCAATCTACTTACATACTTCTATGTACATAGATGCATAAGAACATACATACGTACAAAGACGCATACTTACTTTTCTGTGTCTGCTTTTTATCTATTTTCAGGAATCTAGCAATTTTCTGCCATCATTTGAAGCGATTTCCTACGCTGTGAAGAGTATCGCAACGAAACTTAATTGGACTCAAGTTGATATTTATGTTGGCGGTAAGTCAGAGCTATTTACTTTATATGAACAAAAGAATTTGATATGAAATGGAAAAATATTTTCGTTTTTATGTTGTGGGGCTGAGTGTGCAAAACCCTTTCAAAAATCAAACATTTAAGAGAAATTCTCAAATCTTTTAATTGTAGTTTTCAAATGGGTATTTTTTTTTAAATAAAAAAGAGAAAATTTGTTAAAGAGAACTAAAAGAATATACAAATGCTTTTTTTACCCACCTTTCATTTAAGAAAAGTATATCAAAAGAGTAAACAATTTTTTAGCATTCTCCAAAACCTACTGTAAGTTTTCTATTCACCAGAGCAGTTTACATTTTAAGCTTTAAACCTGTTTCACGCTTTCATTACTTAACCATGAACCTTGTCGCGTTCCATGAAATACGCTCAAAATATCAACTCCTATTTTAAAGTATTGATACATTTTCCACTTAAGTTATTTTTTTGCTATTCTATAATTGAAAGTTAACTGCAGAATATGCCTTAAAACTCTATTGTGAAAACGCTCCTAAATTTCTTCTGCGTATCTTTAAATAACATTGAATAGGTACATTACATATAATAGATGTGCGATAACCCAGTAGGAAATATTCGATCAGCTTGAAATTAGAAAATTTGCGTTTACAGAAGCGAAAAACGCGCAAGATTGAATTTCTGCAGAGCCATCATAAATGTAGGTTGGCCTTTATCTTCTATTTAATTATTTTTCATTAAATATTATAAAAGGGTTTAGTGCCCCACAGGTCATGGTTGTCTTTTTCATCAATTGGCGGTCTGAATCGAGAATCTAGCTGGGCAAAACTATTTGAACAAATTCACGTTGATGGATATGTACACCACTTCCTATCTATTGGTTTTTGGGGTCACTGATTACAATTCTGCAGTCAGGTTTAAAAAAATCAATATGGCGGGCAAGTTTTTAAAAATTTATTGAATTCGGTAGAAGCTTGTTACTAAGGAGTTTTTGGTGTCGCTTATTATGAATCTGACTATGAATTTTTTAAATTCAAAATGGCGGATATAAAATTCAAAAAATTTTGATTTCGGATTTTAATGAAACATAGTATTTATGACTTTCTATGAAAGCAGGTTTCAAAAATTTTAAATAATGGATCCAATATGGCGGCTGTAGAATTTAAAAAGTTAGTGCATTTTGGTATAACATAGTGTTAGGAATTTTTGTAGTCACTAATTACGATTCTGAAATTGGGGAAAATTTGGTTATATTTTTTTTTGTGTATAACTGGTAAATTTATTATTAATATATATTTTAGTTATTAAAATAAAATTTTTCTAAAAAATTCAAAAGAAACCATTTTTTTAAAACAAGTAATATTCCTTTGAATTTTTCATATAAGAAAGGTAAATGTGATAAGTGGTCTGTTTATTTATTAAGAGGAAATACTAGTGACTTTTTTAATATGATATATATGTTTATAAATTATTCATTATATTTTGTTATTTATTAGTTTATTTTTAATCATTATATTTAATATTTTGATTTATTTTTAAAATATAAATTTTTTATTTTTGCTTGAAATTTTATTATTGATTTATTTTATATGTACGTTTTTGCATGAACTTTTATTTATTTTAATAACAAAATAAACTTAATTATATCAGTAACTAATTTTATTTATCAAAGCAATTTGTAAATAGTAATCTTATTTATAGTATTAGCTAAATTTTTGCAAGCAGCTGCGGTTTTACAAATAATGCAAATAAAATTGGTTCAGTGTAAGTTAAATCTTATATAAATAGAACAATTATAAATTCATTATGTTAAATTTTAAACTTATATACATAGGATTAGATTCCCTACTATATGAAATGAGATTATAAACACTAAGGTATTTTAGCCTATTCTAATCCACGATGTACCTCATTCTTTTTCAGCTTATATACTCGTACCATCGTTATTAGAATGTTTTATTAGTATAAAAATTTTCTATTATGTTTTATTAAAATTTATATCAGATCAAGGTGTAGCTTATATTTAAGTACATATGGGTTACAGTAAAATTATTTACGCGTATTTAAATTTGAAATTTTTAATGAAGTTGGATTTGATAGTAAAATTTTAAAGATTAAAAATTTGATTTTAGCTCTAACTATTAAGATAAGTCTTAACATAGTAGATGTACCGGAAGGTGTATCTAGAATGACAATTTAAAGCCTGTAAAGTAACGCATTTTATTTAAATTGAAAATATTTTTTTAGCAAATCAGTATAAATTGATTAATATTTATTTATTAATTTTTGTTTGTAATTTATTAAAAACAATTATGTATTTTATAATATTGCAGTAATTTTAATGAAAAAATAATATTAATAATAGTGTTTTATGTATTGTGAAAGATAATTGAAATATATTTTTTATTAAAAAATAAAATTTTATTTATTGTACCTTGTGTATAGGGGTTTATTAAATAATTAATAATTAATTATTAATCTCCATTTTATAAAAGGTTACAATTTAGGAAAGTTAATGTGTTAAAATTAATTTTAATAAATTATTAGATATGAAATTTTATTCGATTATAAATGTATCTAGTTTTTTTAGGAATAAATTTAATTTACAAATTTTGATTTTTTAATTATTTATTTAATTTAAAAAATTATTAATTTCAATATCTTAAGGGATAAACTTTAAGATAAATTATTAAAAATTAGTAATTGTTATATAAATTGTTTTAAGAACGCTCCAGCTCTTAAAGAATTCAACGCGGGCCGCGATGATGGTAACAGAGGAAGAGGAAGGCTTGCTCTGCGTTGGAAAGACCAGGTAGAGAAGGACTTAACTTCACTTGGCATTTCCAATTGGCATTGACTCGGCCAAAATCCCTTAGGCGGTTACAACGCTAATCAAGAAAAAGAAGAATTGTTAAATAAAATGTATGTGTAGAATTAGAAATTATTTATAAGTTTGTTAAAATTTATTTTATTATTTATATTATTTATTTATACTTTAAGTTTTTATAAACAATTTTTCATAAATTTTTTTATGAAAAGTAATAATGGTGAAGTTAGTATATTTTACTATTAAGTAATTTTTTATGATTAGTTTTTGTAAACATGTCTTTTTGAGTTATTTTTAAAGTCTGACCTGTCCTCTGAATAATTTTGAACGGCCGCAGTATTTCAACTGTAGCAAGGTAGCATAGTCATTATTCTTTTAATTGAAGGCTTCTATGAATGATTATACGAAGTATAATCTGTTTCATATAAATTTATAATAGAATTTTATATTTTAGTCAATAGATTTGTGGCAAAATTTGAAATCTAATATAATTACATTTTACGTATACTTACAAAAATATATGTTTTTCACTATTATAATAAGAATTAATATTTTTTAAGATGACACAATTGAACTTAAAAATTTTCACTACTGGGCCATTCCATTGTGACTGATGAAACATTTGACTACAGAATGTGATCAATTGTGAATTATAACTATATATGTTGTCGGAACTTATGCAATAGTGAAAGATATTTTTTATCTTTGGTAAATAACTAATGTATACAATTCTTTTCAAAAAATAACAAACAGTATCTTAGTTACTATTACTATTATTCGAATGAATGTGACTGGTGGGACACTGAAAATCCCTCTATTTAACGTTTGTGTACTCAAGGAATATTTTAGCAAAAACGCCTAATTAACAAGCCAGATTTTTTTGCGATGTAAAATATATACCATACGCCTTCGTTTTCATTAAAAATTGGGCTGATATAATCTACATAGAAATATTTAAAAATATTCAAATTTGTGACTGGCGAGACAGGTCCTTGTGACTCGTGTAAAGTAATTATGTGTAAAGTAAAAGTTTTCATGAACAAAAGTTACAGCTTATTTTAATTTTTCTAATATTTTTCAACAGATTAATGATATGTAGTCATAAGGCAAGAGGTTACTACTTAAATATGGTTAACTAAGGCATTTTAGAATTTATGTCGTTTCCCTGTTTTACATGGAATGACCCTACTATTTAAAAGAAATCGTAGATCAAAAAAACCACCCTAGGTTTGGATACTGGATACGAGTACGTCTTTAGCGAACTGTAAAATTTAAAGGTAGCTCTGATACGCTCTGAACCGCGGCGTTTGCAGGTGTAATACAAAAATTGGACATCACTGCAAATCTTACACGGTTAGAAATATTGGAATATTTTTTAGACCTTACTTCGGTTTAAAGCAAATTTTAGACTTTTAAGGTTTTCTCACAAGTGTCGGCTGTGGCGTCGCGTGAAGGCTATTGCTTCTAGTTCTAAGATCGCAGGTTCGAGTCTGATTGGAGGTAGGACTTTTCAAATTAAATCAATGTACATTAAGTTGAATTATTTAAATTTAAATATGTAAAGTGAAAAATACGTGAATTTAATTCCATTTGGAAATAAACCTAAATACTTTATCATCAGAATTAAATTAAAAAATATTTTTTTTAAAGAAAATTTTAAAACTATAATAAAAAACATGAATTAAAAAAAATTATATAAAAAAAATTTTCACTGCACCAGGATTTGAACCTCGGATCTCTGGAATCGAACAGTAGTGCTTTTCTCACTCAGCCATTGTAACTGTTGGAGCGGCGCGATCAAAATGACATATTTATGTGTAACCGTTTAGCCGTGTAGAATGGAGGGCCTTCTTACTAGACATTCCTAAGAAATTATATTCAGTCCTAAGACCGATTTGAAGATATTCATTTTTAATGTCTTGTACAGCTGGATTTCTGATCTGCACAACGTAACCAAAAAAATAGGGCAACAACAACTTTCTGCACTCCGCCTACCGTCAACACTTCGAACAGCAACCAAGAAGACAACTGTGGGTATACGAGATCCAATGTGAATCGAGGACCACATACACAAAAGTCACACGGGTATTCGGAGAATCCCCGAATTGCGCATCAAATTACGTATATATTATTGGTTGCGTAGATCACGATATAGAATCCAAGTATTTTGTCTGATAGTTATTGTAAGCGAAAACATTATGATCGCCTGATCGATTTTTTCCCTTATAAAATCTCGGTACTTCTAATAACTGTAAGCACAAATTTCCTGTTTGTAGCAAGGGCGCGCAAATTTTTCAACTTTAGTATTTACATAAATTTAACCTTCAATTCAAAAAGCCATAAAAATAAAACAGCTATAACAGCAAAAACAAAAGCATTTAGTCTACAAATAGCAGCAGGCGCAACGTGAAAATTTCGCTGAAAAATGGTTTTACTCGAACCCACACTGAAATTACCGCAAATTCACCTCTGCTAAAGTGAAAGTCAACGTCTTACTTCAACTGAAATTATGAGTACAAACACATAGTATGTACCCAGTTGGCATTTGCAAAACGGCTTCTCAAAAAAGGCCTTCTCATAGGGATTCTCATAGAAGGCTTGGGACAGGGTGATGTAGTCTTGCAATTCAATAACAAAAATTTTAAAGAACACCACCCTGCAAATGCCCTAATCGCTTGGTCTGGCCTTGATTCAATGTGAACATTAGAACACACATTTACATGCGTGGCTGCAGCTCAGTACGCAGAGATGCTTGCCACTATTTGTTAGCTTTCAGGACGGTCCGGGTTCAAATTCCGTCAAAGGCAACGTGGTTATAAAATCATAAAACAAATATGAAAAAGCATCTGTGGAGTGCAGAACGCAACCGTACTCAACGAAAAAAAGTGGACTATATAATAGCCTTTCTTATGGAAGGCCACGTAGAAGCACTTCCCAGAGAAAGGAAAATGTGGGACATCTGATACAAAAACGAATGAGAAGCAGAAGTGGTTCTGTCTGACAATGGAAGTGTTTCTAGAAGGGGGTCAGGCCCTTATTTTGCCTACTGGGTGTGTATGTATGTATGTACATATGTAGCATCACCAAAAACGAATATCCACTGTGTGCGCACACGAAACGCCAAGTCAGCATTTAAAGGCATACTTTTCAGCGCATAGTAAAAATTTCGCAGTGATTTTAGATTCTCATAAACACATACATATGTACATTCCCTGCAAGGAAAGCTACTAGTTTTGAACGAGAATTCTACCGATCAGCTTTTCAGCTCAACTAGTTTGTTTTATATCCTTTTTTCATGCTAGCGACTGGTATTTTAGCACGGCGATGTGCATCAGCACCTACTTACCAGTAGAAATACTAGTAGCATCATACCAGTTTACGGGAAGGTCTGCTGATTTACCACCCATGAAAGGAATAAGTATCTATGTATTGCATTTTGCTCGCGCCGCTCCAACTAGCGCAATGACCGAGTGAGCAAAACACTAGCGTACCATTCGAGAGATCCGAGGTTCAAATCCACATTTGTTTTTAATCATGTGTATTCATTGCAATTTTCAAATTTTGTTTTAAAAAGAAAAATATTTTTTTAATTGCATTTAATTTTTATGATTTAAGGTACTAAATTCACATTACAAAAATTTAATTTATTTATTTGTGATTTAGGTATATTTAAACTGAAATAATTCGCATTAACTTACATTGATTTAATTTGAAAAATCTTAAACACCTCCAATCGGTTTTCGAACCTGCGATCTCAGAACCACAAGCGGTAGTCTTCACGCGACGCCATAGCCGACACTTGTGAAAAAAGCAATTAATTGCGTTTTTGTTTTAGCTTTGGCAATTCAAAGGCAGATGTCGCTGATCGCATAAGTTGTTGTTGTTGTACAAACCGGTAGGCCACCGCTTTAGCTCATATGTATGTACCAGTTCATGAACTAGTATTTTTACTGACTGGTTTGACTTTTCACTGCAGTATTAACAGACACACATAACTACATACAATCGTATTTAAGTTTGCGTTACGTATACGCCACAGCGGTTGAGGTGCGAATTGCCTTCAATGTAGAGATGGGCGCGGGCCTAAATTTTCAGGCCCGGCCCGGCACGAGTGCAAAATACACTTTCAAAAACACGCACGAGACCGCACGTTAAGAATTTCGGTGAGGCCCGACCCGGCCCGGCCCGGCACGACGAAACACGCCCAAGCCCGAAATGATAGAGCCGACCTTTATATTATACACATTTTTTTAAATAAAATTTCGCAAAAAATATTTACTTAAGCGAATAAATTGAGGACGTACATATAATGTTTTTTTAGATGAAAGATTCATCTCACATAAAGACCTTTTACTCAAATTTAGTTGAAAGTTTCAAACGATTAACTGGTACATAAATAAAATAAAATATAAATATTAATAACGGGCTTTTTCGTGCTTATTCGTGCTTTTATGAAATTTTACTGAACGCCCATGCACGCACGAGTTCGTGCTGACAGCAAATATTCCGGCCCGTACCCGCGGGCTTACGCAGGAGCCCGTCGGGCCCCTGCCAAAAGCCCGGCCCGTGCCCATCTCTACTTCAATGTGCTACGCGCGGATTGCTTGCCTCACAGGCGGAGGCGGCTGACTTTCGATAGCTACATATCACAACTGTGCTGCTTTTATTTAACTTTTGTCTGTATATTTGCATGACTCTACATAAGTATGCACGAGCTTATATATATATGTATGCTTCTGTGTCGTTATTACGTGTTTTGCTGCTGACTCGTACTTTCGGGTATTTACATAGATTATTTGGTGTGGGTAAATTGAAAATAATTGCAGCGATAAACATTGAAGTGATGGAGAGTTAAAAAAAATATATATTAAAAACAAAACTTGAGCAACAGCGTGCAATACTTGACTTTTGCCTTACGACTATTTCCCCCAATGCTTTTTATAAAACAACCTCGCGCTTGACTTCGCTGCCATTGCAGCGGAAATTTCATTTCATTACGTTTCATTGCTTTTTGTAGCATCTCCCGACTGTTTCTGTCGTAAATGTTGTCTCACTAGTATTACCTAGCAGTGCTGATATCGTGGCATGCACTTGAAAATTAATAGAATTTTCATTTTCCTCTTTTTAAGTAATCTTACAACTGATTTGATAGCGAATAAAATGCACGCTCGAAATTATATATATTTTCAGTTGGATTTAAATTATTTAGAAAGATAATTGTGCTCATTATATTAAAATTTCGGTGCTTAAGAAAACTTAATTTTCTCTCTCAAATGCTTGGTGAATTTAATTTTATTCACTAATTTGGTGAAGCTTTAGCTCTCTGTTAAAAGTAATATTGAATGTAAAATTTTAATTTACTTTAATTAAAACTTATATAATAAGTAATTAATATACTATAGCTATTTGGAAATACATTAAGACTTTCAATTGAGTTTGTACCTATTTCTCAATTTGTCAAAATTTATACTCAATAGGGGTATGCCAAACAGCTGTACCGAATGAACTTAATATCCACTCAGTACTTAAAGTACGGTTTGGTTTTTAGCTGAGCAAATAGAGCGCTTAAATATATGCCCACTAAACTCTATAGGAAAAAATCATGTTTCCGATATCTTCTAATCCAGAAAAGAAGATGCGCGGTCACTACTTAACTCAGTGAGAGGTAGTTAGTAGAGCTCTAGATACCCGGGTAGCGAGCAGTGCGAGTAGCTCGATTTTCGCTTGAAACTCGTTCAATGCTCAACTGCTCAAATATGTGTTCGAAATTTTCGAGCTCTAAAACATTTTGAGCAGCTAAACAAAAATTTTCAATTTTATTTGTCAGCAGTTGCGTTTAACCTTTTTTTTTGTCGGAAGTAAATATACGAAACAAAAAGGTGTAGAAAAACAGAACTCAGTGCAGAAAAAAAGTCAAAATAATCAAAACAAGCATCGATCAAATTACTGAAAAAATCTGGATATTCTAGAACTCGTGCTCGTAATTTTTCGAGCAATGAGTAAACATCGGAATTCTATGAAATTTTTATATGCAGAAAATATGAAAAAATATGTAAAATATATGCGAAAATATGCAAATAATACTTATGCTAACCCTCCTGTTTATTTAATACAGGGTGTCCCAGAAGTCGACATCAAGCAGGAAATGGGTGACTGGCCAGGACAAAGTGGCGCCACTCTCTGTCTCGCTCACACTTCATAAAATGACTCTCACCATCTCACTCAAACTAGAATTACCTTAAAAGTTGCGGTAAAAATTTTCACATCTGAGTTTTTTACAAAAATCTAAGCTGTCCAAAATTTAAGAAAAAATCTAGCAAGTGTCAAACTATTCTGGAATCCTTATTAAATGCGCCAACTTTCAAAGTTACTCGCCCAACTACAAAAAGTGTCATTTTCTTTTAAGCTATAAATTTTAGACGACAATTTACAGAAGCATTACTCAGAATTACATAACAAAAATAAAATTGTGAAAGAGTAAAAATTTGTATTAATAATAATAATAATAACAATAGATTGGCGCTTACACATATGTTAGTGTTTGGCCGAGCTTCTCCTCCGATTTGTGACGCGCGCCTTGATGTTGTCACACAAAGGGGGGGACCTACAGTTTAACGCCGACTCCGACCGGCGATTGTATTTTTGTGAGAAGCGTTTTCATGGCAGAAGTACCCTCGGAGGTTTGCCTGCCGAGGGGTGACCGCTGTTAAGAAAAAACTTTTTTCTAAATTTTTTTTTCGGCGTTGTTCTGACCAGGGCTTGAACCCAGGCCTGCGGAGTGGAAGCGCTCACTGCTTACCACTACACCACAGCGGCCACTACAAAATTTGTATTAACGGGAATAAAAAAACCATCACAGGGTGTAGACTTTTTCGTTTTTTTTTGATCACCTATAATTTTAAAAATACAAGTCATAGATTTTTATGACCTGACCTGCCACCCGTTTCCGGCTTGACGTCGACTTTTGGGACACCCTGTATATTGCCACCTGTTAAA
>JAPVRG010103988.1:0-14255 GCA_029783565.1 Rhagoletis cerasi | reverse complement strand
TTCTTTGGCTTAGGAATCAATCTACACCTTCTCAACAAAACGTCAAGTACTGGTCGAACTCCCCAAAGTTTGTCTTTTTTTTCCTCTTCGGTAACTGACATATTGTCAAGAAAATGCATATTATTTCTCAACCTAAAAAGTCTGTCTCTGGAAATTTGTGTGATAAATGGAACATTTGGTCCATTATACATACGTATCCTTGGAAGTTTCATGTACCCCGCAACAATATGAGCGCCTACAAACTTTTTGTACTCAGAAGGAGCTGAGTTACAACTGTGGTTATTTTGAAGAGCATATATATAACTTTTTTTTTGAAACCAAACCCCAGAAGCTATCGTGGAAATATTCACAAAAATAACTAAATTGTGTCCACAAATGTCTATTCTTAAAATTTCCTTCAATTTCGTCGGAACGTTAAGGAGAATTTGTAAACCTTTTAGAAAACCATTTTAATCTTCGGACCTGTGTTTGTCTCAGAACTTCGGATATGGAAGATTCCTCTTAATTTGTTCCTAAAGATCTATGCAACTCCACTCTTTCATATCATCTTCATCATCCGATATATCCCCAATATCGCTTTCCAAGAGCATGTCAAAAATCTGCTGCTCTGATACATAGTTTACCTGCCATTTTTACTAATACGTTACTAATGTGCAGCGGGCTGGGCATGAAAAAATTGCCAAAAATAAGGGTATAAAAATTAAGTTTGTGATAAAATCTATACATTTCCTTGATTATTGTAATTGTAATAATGTAACTAAATACACTTTCGAGTTTTTACGTATTACAGCTTTAAAAATTTAAACTTATTTTCATTAGTACTTTAAAAAACCGGTTTTTCGCTCAGCTGACTACACTTGTTGTGCTTTATTTTACAATATTACGGGCATAGAGAAAAATTTTCTGGTTTTTAGTACAAACAATACGTCCAGCTAGCTTTACAAATGGTCGTTAAGTCAAAAAGTATTTTCAAAATATTTCTACGGACGTTTGAAATATGTTCAGCACGCTGCACGTGAGGACCGAGGAGGCTAAACTACTACAGCTATCCAAACATATTATCAAAGAGTGAGAAATATACATACATATATCTGCGGCAAATAGGTACTTTCAGTATAAGTATGTGTAGTCTGCAACATTTACTAGGACACACACCTACATTTGCATGATTAAATGGGTTGCATGGCTCATTTCGCAGCAATGTTCATGCAAAGCTGAGACTTCTTTCTTCTCTTTACCTCTGATTTTCTCCCTTTCCTGCTCAAAAAGAAAAACTCAAACACCACGTCGGCAGCTATTTTTGTGGTGCGCTCTAATTTAAAGTTAAATTCATTGTAATGTGCCGATAAATGTTTTTTTTTGCAGAAAATTTAAACACTTAAAGATTTGGGACGAATAGTAGGAGGTAGCAGGAAACATACCAAAAAGTCGAACTTATTCAATTTAAATGGCATCCTGCTTTGCTATTTCCTAATACTTACAACTTAAGCAGAAGTTTTGCAAACTAAAGTGCTTAGGGAAAGCTAAATGAAAGGGTAAAACTCGTATAAAGTATGCTGAAGTTAAAAGGGAATAAAAGTCGAAAAGCAGTAAAAACTTGTATACTTCCTGGTGAGCAAGACCATCGGCGCGGCGCTATTAGCGAAACAGCCGAAAGCTACTTGACTTTGAATGAATGCCGTAGTAAATAAGTTAGTATTTGTAGTAAGTACGTGGGAAAGTTTGGATATTTTGTTGTAAAGAATTTCAAATATACTGAGTTTGTTTTGTGTTTTCCATTTTGTTCAGGTAAAGTTAGAGGGCTAATTTTTTATCGAGCTATAATATATAATAGATACACATTTACGTATATAAATTTACTTGTCGAAATTGCAACTAATTTTCAAGTATGTGTGAAGGTTGAAAGTGAAACTCAGGCCTATTTAGCTTATTATTTTTATGTTCTTTTTAAATACCTGTGACTCAGCTTTCGTGATCAATAAGAAATCGATAAAAGCAGCCAGCTTTAATCCTTAAAAATTTTGGTTGAATGCAGCATTCCTCCAAAAATAGACCAAGCAATATCTACTTCTGGTTAAACGGAAATTAGTTTCAATAAAGGAAGCTATAAGAGCCATATCTATAAAACTTCTGCAGTAGTCGTATCGGGGTATACCGAGTTTAGAAAATAAAAAAGTAAATAAATATTTGGCGCACCCATTTCAGCTGGGTGTTTGGCTTCCAATTTGCTTTGTGTGTTTTGATTCTACATATGTAAAAAATGGAGGGGCACACAATTTCAGGTCGTCTCCGCTTGACAAATGGTTTTATGAGAAACTTTTTCATGACAGAAATATACTTGGAGGTTTGCCGTTGCGTGCCGGGGAGCGACCGAGTATACCCTGCCGAGTTGTGTGTAATTTTTGCATTGGGAATTTATGGTACTTTGACGCACGACCATAGTCCGACTCTGCATATGATTAGTACTTTTTTAACATATATTTGGCTTACAGAACTTTAAAAGTAGTTTGTTTCCAACTAATTTCTCAATTCATGGTTCATTGAGTAAATAAGAGTAGCAATTGTTTTAAAGTAATTTTTCAATTAGTTGAAAATCACTTTACTCCAACAGGGAAGCAACAGTGGCGCTATCTGTTTGTAATTTTTTAGTAAAGGTGATCTCAAAGCCAACGAAAGTTAAGAGGCATTTAAATAACAATCCATAATTAAACTTAAGTGCCATTTCACTTTTTTCCATCAGAAATTGGCCTTTAGAGGGCCATCTTAATTACCCGAGCACTAGGGTCATCAATTTGACTGCTCTAGAAAGGCACTTTGTATGGATACCTACTCGAAACTTATACTCACGCTGTATATTCCTATTTATAGTAAATACAGTTATCCATTGAAATACATGCATACAGCGCCCTACAATACATACGCACGCCTTAATTTGAGGATTTGTTTACCGATCACGCACGACCATATCGGCTGCAGTGTAGCTCCAGTTCCAAAATCGTAGATGTGCGGTGCACGAAAGTGTTGCCAATTTACACCGCAGCTGCACCAAACGGTTTTGTACTGCTGATACGATATACATAAATATATATATAGTAAATAAATACTTACATATGCATGTAATATATACCATGTGTAGATATGTATGTTTGATGTTGTTTTCGTTTAATAGTTTAAAGTTGTTTTATCGCCTTACAAACTGCAAAACATAATGGCGAACTTTCTGCGTACATATATGAATACATGCACACGTATGTATGTATGAATATATTGCATTAAAACATGAAGTCTGCAGAGCGTATATGTATGGATAAATATTTCCTCACAACACTCGAACAGTCGAACACGCTCTGAAGGTTACTCATACGCACCGGGAATAGCTCGAAACAAATAAACATACATACATATGTATATATAGTAGCTGACCTGCAATTAAGTATTCGCTATTGGACGAATATGCATATTTGAGAGCATTTGCAATTTTAAAATTCTTTAAACGCTGCATATGCATAAATAATCTTACGCGCCTATACATGCGCATATCAATCGACATACAAATACACATATGTATGTATTTATGCGCACCATATTTATGTACCTACTTAAATCGCCTTGAAAATTGCAATACGCCAATGCAGTTATACTTTTGCCAGTTATATACATATAATAGCTTGCGTAGCAGCGATGTTATTGCTATTATTTTTGTTGTTGCTTACCGTTACTATTGCTGCATTGCGTTGATTGCAGACGGGATTTACGACTTTCGAGTGATAAACTTTTTGTTGATTGTTAAGTTGTGAAGCTTTGCAGGGGCGCTTATATCGTTACTGGGCAAAGGTGGCGTTATGCATACATACATATGTATATATGTATATGAATCATATTTATAATGGCATTTATTGCTTACATTGTGTCACTCATACATACATATATGTATGTATGAAGGTATGTATATTAACGTGAGCCGAAAATGCGCTATTTTGGAATTTTTATTGCAAAAATATGGTACATTATGCTCTAAAAATAATATGTGCGAAAGACGAAAATTGTTGGTCAATATCTTAGGCTCGCCCAAGACCATCAAAGTTCAATGTGTTCAAAAAAATGTTTTCTTAGCTTACTTCGATCGCAAATTTAATTCTCTACAAAAAAGGTTCGGATACCAAATTATGTAGGACTAATACTTTCGAAGATAATTGCAATTTTAGTAAGAAATTTGATTTACTAATTTATTGATTAAATTTAAATTTTTATTTATGGGGGAAATATAAAACATTAAATTAAATTCCTCAGAAAAAGGTAATTCTTGTGAAGAAAACACACTTACATAAAAACAAACACGCGTGTAGCACCGCACATGTAATAGAAGTAAAACTTCATTCATTCAAAATTCATTTTTTTAGTGCTCCTAAGTACAGCAAAAAGAAGAAGAAGTACAGCAATGGTATATCGTACGATATTGTACCGCACCGTGTCTGTTTGAGGGCACTTTACCAACGATTCAATGGCTACATCTCACATAAACACCCAAACGAGCGTTGGCTGGCTTATCACACGTACAAACCAATGTACACACTTTGTATCTTTGTATATACGTTGCTTTCTTTCCGTTTTTCCCTTTTTCTTCCTTCTTACTCATGTAACGAAATCAGTTTTAAAAATTTCACTTTCCATTTGTGTCATCGCCACCTAAGAAGTTTCACTTCAAAAACATTTGCCAGGCGAGGAGGTCAATCAGTTGTAGGTCCATCCTAGTAAAATGCGGCATTCCAAAAATTATTTCATACGATTCGCGGTTTATGGGAAGGCCACATAGATGAACTATACACACAAAATTAGACAGGATATAAAGTCCCAACCAAAGCCTGGAACATCATCTGTCATCTGCCACCGATGGATCTCTTTAGAATTTTTGTTTAACAAATTGAGCTTTTCTGGACTTAGGCGAGCCTAAGATACTGACCAAAAATTTTCAACTTTCGCACAGATTATTCTTGGAGCATAATGAACCATATTTTTACTATTAGCAACAAAAATTCTAAAACAACATTTTTCGGCCCACGCTAATGTATATGCAGCGCATTGCATTACGCAATAAATATTGACTACTTTCGCATCGTACTGATGTGCACGGTAAAAGCAATAGAGCATATAAGCCAATCGGATTGACGTGAATTCAACTGACAACTTGGATATTACCTTGGACAATAAATATTTTTATGAAATAGTTATGTGCGCAGCTTTTTAAAAAATGTTAAATAAGCAAAACCAACTATAAATATTTGTTGTGGAGAGTACGAACTGTGGTTTTATATTAACCCTCGTCCGGTCTTCGGGTCATTTTTTACCCGCTTTAGAGTTAGTGAATTCATACGTTTTATGCCCATTTTTAAAACTTACTGAAAAGCGTTGTGTGTGTTTTAATGCGATTCCGCCAATAAATATAAATCTCACAGTTTTACGTACATCAACGTGGCGACTATTATTTAAAAAATTATATACAAATTTCTTATGTAGGAACACAAAATTGTAGTAACGCTTTTAAATTCATATCCACTTGAAAAATATTTTGTTTATTTTTTCGTATTCTGGAGGAGAGTGAGAAGTTGCTTGACCTGGGAATATAAATATAAGAAACAAGCGAGTACTCTTTTTGGGAGAATTATGATAGTCGTTGGTAAATCAAGAGATAATGCGCAGAAAACTATTACCTATAGGAAGCCTTTCACGCCAGCTCAATTTCATTTCCTCCTTTCTTTTCTCTTTGTAACAGCAACTTCGGTTAGGGGAGCGTGCCTCCTCCTGGCAAGCAATCTCAGGGAGCACCCACACTGGCCATTCACTTATATCTTTGAATGGAAGTTGCCTAACCTAACCTAACTTAATTTAGCTTAACCTAACCTATTAAGAATATGAATAATCAAGTGTCCAACCTTTTGGATTACTAAATGGTTTTTTCTTACAAAGGCGCTGAGATAACAAATATTGCTTTTCATTCGAGAACACATGAAATTGTAGCAGCAATAAATATGCAATTTAAATTCCTATAAACATGTAGGCTTGCTGTCTCATGCGTGTTAATATTTTAAGAAACTCGATCTAGCATGCGTAGATACGTAAAAACAAACACACATATGTATGAACTATGTATTTGACTTCAAACTAAATTCCTTCAATTCTTGTGTGAATGTGCAAAGCAAACAACATTCAAAGAATATTATTATCGTAACAAGTTGAATGCAATGAAATGAACTTGCAACTGGTGCTTCAAGGCAACTGTCATCTACCAATTTGCGAGCAAATGTTTTCGAAGTCACATACCACGCGCGCACACTCATACATACGCACCGTATGTCACATTATCAAATTTGGTAAAACTTTATTTGCATACACCGATGTATGCGCGATAATTTCCAAGAGTGAGTGGATATGTTTGTTAAAGGCAACTATTAGATTAACAAGTCGTGCGCTTGAATAGAGGGAGGGCAAGGGCGAGGGAGAGCAACCAATATGGCAGAAACTTTGAATGGCTGACTCTATTCACATACATATGCATATTTATAAACTTGAATCTTCAAGTGTATTCATTCATCGCACAATCAACATGAATGAATGGCATTTCATTTATGGTAATTTCAATAGCAACCAATTTCTAACACAGCCACATAAATGACGGCATGCGGTATCCGGCGAGGTCATTGAAATGTCTGCTGTCCCTGCTGTCGGTGTTGCTGCTGCTGCCATTGCCGTTACTTAGACTGGCAGTGAAGTGGGCGATACGCCAAGGCAACCGCAAAAAGTTGTGAAGTTATGCCATTTAATCAACAGCCAAAGCAGCAACAGTGTACAGTTCTAAAGAAACAAAAAGGAGCCTGCGCTCTTGCAGACACGCCAGCGCAATTATGTGACGCATTCCCATGCTTAGGCAGACACTCCCACTCGCTTAGCAAAACGACTTAAATACATTCACAAATGAATGTGAGTTTAAATAGCAGCATTTGTGGTTACAAGAATTTTAGTGAGTGTGTGTGTGCCTTAGTGTTAAACTCTAGTTGGCTGTGCTAGTAGTTAACGGCGATGTTCTCAACCACAAGTACTTATATACATATGCTTCACTTTTGCTGCAATGCAGGAATAGCTAATTTTTTCGCACATTAAAACGGCGAAGTAATAAGACCTCTTATACTTCATTATAGGTACATACTTATATATGTATGTATTTAAATGAATATTATCCAAAGGTGTAAGGTAAAGAAATGCTTTTTGTATTCTCAAAAGAAAGAGCAGGATTAAAGATGATGAGATAAAAATATATGCACATTTAAAAAGTTTGAATTTAAGTTCTAAAAAATCAATGTGTCGAGGACGAGACCTAACCTAATTGAACTTTAAAAAATATTTAAGTTAATGCGTGCGGCTGGCAATACTAGTTGTAATATTATGTTAAATTAATTTGAACTGCATTATCATCATTGTTGAGTTAGCTGTAAGCGGTATCATGGGGTGACCCATGCCCGCAATTAGATTTCGTTTGTAATCAACTTTGAACCATAGCCGCAGCCGCATCGCGTAGCTCACTACTTTTTTTTAAAAGGCCAATTCATATTCCATCAACCTCAATTTGTTGTAGTTTGAATTAAATATGCAATAAATCTGCATTGTCTTGAAATTATATCTTAAATACCTCCGACTTCTTTTTATTCAAATCGCGCCAAGTATTTGTATTCCCTTAGCGCACCATGCGCTAATAGATACTTCGCCAAAGAAGCGAACAAAATGAATGCATAACTTTTCGTTATTTGTCCTGAGTGATACTTTTCCTTAATCGAAACTAAAGTCTCCTTTGGAATCCTTTAAATAATAATTTTTCGTTGTAAGCAGAAGACTTGTATTGAAAAATTACTCGCGAGTTATTGCTAAAAATCGTATTTATTAGGGTGATTGACTCGGTTGTTTTCAAATCATGATTTTTCGAATATCGAATAGACTAGTTTTTTTTTTTTATCTCCAAACCCGGTTTTTTTACCTGGATTGTAAAATTAACTGCTTAAAGCGACTTCCCTACACTAACAAATTATGTGCCCATTGGCAATCAGAACAAAACAAAAGTACAACAAACACACAATTTTGACGATCAATACAAATTCGCCTTACACCCCTTATATGAATTCGCCTTGGAACAGCTGTTTAAAACGTTTTCCAGTTCGGTTTGGTTTACCGAGACACACATATGTAGTCATAAGTAGGCGTTTCCACGCCCATTTTCCAAAAATTTTTTACAATCCTACGTCTTACTAAGGAATTATTGCAAACATAAATTTTGAGTAAATTGGCTTCAGTAGTTACTGATTTATCGCAGATTTCGTATTTCTGTAAATTACCGTTATATGGGAAGTGGGCGTGGTTATTTTCCGATTTCAAACTTTTTATCCCTTTTCTATGCTGGTTCAAGATCAACACTTGTGCCAAGTTTGGTAAAAATGGGAAAAGCGGTTGACAAGATATCCATATAAATCCTTAAGTGGGCGTGGCTACGCCCATTTTTCATAAATTTATAATATTCTTATTGCCCGCTAATAGATCATTGTAAGTATCGATTTTGAGGGAAAAAGCTTCGTCGGCATACGCCAGAAATTGGCTCAGACCTGCGGCTCTTATTATCTTCTCCAGCATTATATTAAAGAAATCACACGAAAGGAAGTCACTTTGTCTGAAACCTCGCTTGGTCTCAAACGGCTCGGAGGGGTCCTTCCCAATCCTGACGGAGCTGACGGTATTGCTCAACGTCATTTAACATAGCCGTATTAGTTTCACGGGGATACCAAACTAAAACTTCGCGGCATAAATACAAATTCTTTTCGTGCTGTCGAAAGCGCCTTTGAAATCGACAAATATATGAAGACTCTAGCGGGTCTTTTCCAAGATTTGGCGTATTGTGAATACCTGATCTATGGTGGACTTGACCGGTCTAAAGCCACACTGATAAGGTCTAATCAGTTCGTTTACGGTGGGCTTCAGTCTTTGACACAATACGCTCGATAGGACCTTATAACCTATGCTAAGAAGGCTGATCCCGCGGTAGTTGACGCGGATAATTTTTGTAGACAGTCTTCATTTACTTTCTTTGCAAAGTGAAAACACATTCAGATATGTATATGTATGTCTCAAAAAAGGCGCGAGGCACTCTTCCGATGTTTAAACTCCAAACGGACCTAAGCACTTATGCACTTATGCACGGTTCCCATCCCAGAGTTAAAACTTCGCCCTTCACCAGCTTTATTTTTCGGCAGTTTATCAAAAGCTGATTTTTAGCGCAAATGAGCTAGTTGCTTAGCTGATGTGAGTGTTTTGTGAGCTTTGCTTTTCGTTTTGTAATATGTTTGTTGCCCGTGTTGCAACGCCTTTTTTATATACTAGTATCTAATATTTTGTGGCACCAGCAGTTGTAACTGAAGCTGTAACTGTAAAACACGATGCTTTGACAGCTTTTTGTACGTAAAAATAAAATATTAGCATTTTTCACTACATTACGCTCGACGCACGTCAGCATAGCACATATTAGTACATACATATAAAATCACATATATATTTACTATTATTCGCATGCACGCTTACACAAACATTTTACCAAACAAAAGGTATTAATATTTTCTATGCAACATGAACGCCAAATGTGCAAGCTGTGGAAAAAAGCGCACAGACGACTTTTTTATATTTATATATGTTTACATATAAACTTATTTATGTATTGCTTGTATGTACATGGTAGTAGGTGTTGAACGCTTCATGGAAAACATTTAATACTTTTTAAATGAATTTTTTTTTTCTTTAAACTGTAAATTTAGTAAATACTTTTTATTAAGTGGTCAGCAAATACATTTTATAAAGAGACAAAACTAAATTAACGATTTCAATTAAACCTGTTAAAATGTGTACTTGTATAGGTATTGCTTAAAAAATCCAATTACAGTTCATAGAAAACACTGAATTGATTTAGCAAAGCATGTTGTATTCGAAGTAGGACATACAGGGATATTTGTAGGGACAAACAATTTTTTATTTAATATTTTGCTGATGCCAGCGAATAAAATTTTTAAAGCGTGCACAAACACAAATACCATTTATTTACCAGTGATGGCCGAAATTTAGTTTACTAAATACATATTGAGTACTAATTACAAAAATATTAAGGTATTTATGTTGCAGTAAATAGTCAAGTACTACGAACTTAGTATTTAAATACTGTAAATATGCTAAATGCTATAAGTAAAAATATTTACTTATTTTCACGAGAGCAAAAGCTGTGTATGTTAGTATTAAGTTACTTTTACCTAACGAAATACCGGTAAAAACTACTAAGTATTTTTGACTTCGCTAAATTCTGAATAAAATAGTATTTAGTATTTATGGCTTCATTAAATACTGTTTACAAAAGTAAACGCGAGAAGTCCCGAAAGTTTCGAACTAGTCCTGTAAATTCCGGAATCATCCTGAAAGCTCGCGAAATCCCGGAAATCCCTGAAAAACTGCTAGACGCTATGTACAATAATAGTCCCGACGATCCCGAATTATTACCTCAAGTTCCGATTTAGTCCCAAATTAGGCCCGAAAATCCCAAAACCACCTTGAAAAAAATCCTAGACGCTGTGCAAATAGTAATCCCGAATTAGTTCCAAAATAGTTCCGAAAAATTTCTGAAAAATGTTCAACGCTTATGAAAAAATACCCGAAAACCCCAAAAGGTCAACCAAAAAAATTTTAACCGGTCTGGAATAAACCCGGTCAAATTCCGGAAGCAAATTCTGGAAAACCATGAAAAATACACAAACAGTCCCGAGCAAATTGCAAAAATACTAAAAAGTCCCTTAAAATCCCGAAAAAAATCTGAAGGGGCCCACAAAAAATGCTGGAAAGCCCTGAAAACACCTGGAATAAACCCTACAGTGGCGAGCATAACAGAGTGCGTGTGGATTTTTTTTTTAAATATTTGCAATATTTTTAAGATAAACTTTTTTTTTGTAATTTTTTATAAAAACATCGTTCATCCTTTAACGAGAACCATATAAACCAAACTTTCATACTCTATACAAAATTAAGAAAAATTAACAAATTTTCATATAAATTTTGAATTTTTTAAATTGCATTTTTAGAAAAGTTTTTTGGCGGCTAAAAAACTTGTTGATTTTAAAAAGTTTTTTTTTCTGACGACTTTTGGCACTTTATTCCATATATAACTGAGTTTATTTTGCAAGAAAATGCACAAGGCTGTCTGCAAAGAAAATTTAAAAAAATCAATGCCAGCTTTTATAACCTGCATTTTTTATATGAAAAAACCGCAAGAGCCGCCAGCAAAAGAAAAATATTGAAAATCAACGCGATCTTTTAACTGGTTAGAACTAGCATTTATTTTAATAAAATTTCATAAGCAGTGTTACTGCATACCTAAACATTTTCTAAAAACACAGTTTATAAAAGTTAGAATTTTTGATGAAAATTTGTTGAATTTTTCTAAATTTTGTATAAAGCTTGAAAATATGGTTTATATGGATTTGGTTGAAATATGAACAATGTAAATACCCAACAAGCAAAATAAATTTAAAGTAGGTGTTTTAAAATTGGTTATAAGTGCATGAATATAATTTATCGTAAATATTTAAAAGAAAGTATTTTTTCTTGGTTTTGTCGTAAGCATTTGCATTTCATTTTTAAAGTTAAATGATATATAAACATTCGCTCTCAGAACTCATAAAAATTTTATTTGCAAAAACTTAAAGTAAACTTAATGGTAAAAACGATTATTTAACACCTAATATAGAAAACTTACTTTAGGTTACTTTTAAAAACACTAAGAGAAATGCTTGTTGGGCATTTAAAAAAAATCACCATGCACTCGGTTTAGCTCGCTACTGTACATACCTTGCTTTGAATTTTTAACTTCTGTGTTATCTTGCTAAAGATTTAAGCTTTTCTGCATAATTTTTTTATAGCTGATATTCTGTTTTAAAATTAAACAATGTGTAGTCAAGTTTAAAACATTTGCAGTCCTAAAAACTATTACACACCAGTTCAGCGATAAAATACTTCATTATAGTCAGGCTCTGGACAATCGATACTTTTACACACAAGCAATTGTACTAACCCTAAGCTGATCTGCGGGCATAAAGCCGCCCGTCAGTTATGAATTGTCCGTGCACAGTGGTCAATAAATGGAATTTAATGTTCATAATTCACTGTAGCCTTCATTTCTCAATCAATTTGATTAATTTCTCGCTAACATTTCGAGCACATCTGCATGCTAAATGGGAATTAAAAGCGAAACAAAATTATTAAAAATCAACGCGAACTTTTAGCCATTGAGATTTGCACTTTATTGTACTAAAATTATGAACATTAAATTCCATTTATTGACCACTGTGCGCCGTCAGTTGGTACTCACGTCTCCAGTTCCAGCTAAGGGGTTAAAGTCTCATACTGACTAAAATTTTCTACAAAATAAGTTTCCTTGCATTAACCTTTCTTAGAAATAAGGCATGAATAAACAATTATTTATTATTTATTGCTTACATAGTGACAATCGCCTTGACAACAAACATAGTACAATATTGTTTACGTTGCAAACACATTGCAAATGGCTTGCCGTGCTACTTCGATTTCGCAGTCAACCCTAAGCAATGAAGCACATCAGTCAGCTGGAAAACTTTGTGCATCCGCCCATAGAAGGCAAAGCGGTGAAGAAGGCTCTTCTGTCTGTTGTATATAATGAGGCATCTACGAAATTACGCATCTATCAGCGTAGCCACATGATGAACGCTACTCGCTTCGTGCCTAAAAAGCCTGCGACTAAGTGTCATCAGAGCTCACGCCGAAGTTCTAGGAAAGTGACCAGCCAAGCTATTGACGGTGAAGAAAATGTGCCTAATGAAAAAATATTAAATGAAATAAAACTCGATCAGGAGTTGACCTTGCTTCGTAAAATTTATGCTGTAGCGCTTTCGGAACTCGACTCCTCCTCAGACACCATCACTGATGCTATGGAATCGGAAATGGAAGTGGAGGCAGGCAGGCCACATGCCCAATTGTTCGCTGCTATTGAAGCGCAACGGGCAGACAAGAATGAAGTTGAACAAGCGCTAAGCACGCTAGAAGCTAACAAAACAACACTCAAAGCTTTGAAATCGCAATTGGCTGAGGAGCGTAAGACGGCGGAGAATAAATTAGCCGAACAAGATGAATGCATTGCTACACTGCGTCATAATTTACACAATGTGCGTCTACTCAACGATTTGGAATTGCGTTTGGTACAACGTTGGGAGGAGAACCGTTACACACAAGCGAGCATTGTGGGGTCGAATGCGGAACGGACACTGCAGCAGCAAATTGACGTACTACGCCAACGTATGGCCGGTGAGGAACGCATCATTGCCGTAGTGGATAGATTTAGTGTGAAACAGTTTGCTGAGCTGAATGCGCGTATTGTTGCTTGGCAAAAGAAGTATGCGCGTGTGATGGAGATAAGGTGTGAGGAGACACAGGCAAAAGAACGACAAATACAGCAGCTACTAAAGTCACTCGAACGCCATCGGGAGACGTATGCCGCTCGTAAGAAATTCGTGCACGATTACTTGGCTGAGAAGGAAGAGGAGCGGAAGTTGTACGAGCAACAAATCTATCGTGTGGAATGCGCGGTGCGGATACAGGCATGGTGGCGTGGTTTGATGGTGCGTCGCGGTCTGGGGCCGTTCAAGAAGAAATCGAAAAAGGGCAAGAAGGGAAAGAGCAAAGCTAGATAGTGTAGTTACTCAATAAAATTAATTACGAGATTAGCACAACAGGGGTTTATTTAATAATTTATTTAATTTATATATTTTAATCTGTGTATGTATGCACTTTAGGGTGGTCCTCAATATGAAATTGTAAGTCTCACCCCCTCAATCGGTAATACTACGGTCAAATATACCACATATAAATTTTAGTCCCGATTGAAGACGGTTAAGGCGTGTCGCACGGGGGCCAAAGTTCAGATTCCGCTATAGGGACTCAAAAAATTTAAATACATTTTTTTTTTCATCTAGTACCCAAAATCGATATGACTATAGGCGCAGATATCACATATAACTTTTGGTATCGATTGGAGTCGGTTAAAGCGTGTCGCACAGGGGTCAAAGTTCAGATTCCACTGCGGAGATACGCCTAAACGGTCTCCGATCGGGACCAAAATTTATGTGTGATATCTTTGACTATATTAGCATCGATGTAGG
>JAPVRG010103974.1:0-10094 GCA_029783565.1 Rhagoletis cerasi | reverse complement strand
GTACAATGCAAATAACATCAGTTTTGTACCTCGCGACCACTCAATAGCCCAGATCTTCGACCTATTGAGGAATATTGGTCGATCGTGAAAGAAATTTGAAGAAGGCAGGTGAACTGGAAAAAAATATTGAAAATTTCAAAACAAAGTGGTTGCGGGCATCGCGTAAAGTCGATGATGCACTCATGCAAAGGATGATGGCTCGTGTGCGACGAAAGGTCCGATCACATGCATATGGAGACACTGGCAACTAATATTTCAACATTTTAATTATATTTAAACCTCAAAGTATTATATTAAAAAAAAGTTAAATTTCAAGGCCTTCTAGTTTCTTTCTTGTAGTAATTTCTAAGTGTCGCAGTTTTGGTGTGTTCACCCTTTACATGGTACCCACATGAGTTCAAGTTGTTTTACTTTTCAACGGAGATTAGCCTCAACATACATTCCTGGATTATTCTTGATGGGGTGGTAATGAGATCTAATGTTATTACAGCACCTTGGCTACCGATGCAAACTCTAATTTGATGTCCGCACCCACTTTCTCCGATCATCCAGTCGCCACATCGTCTTCATTGCTTTCTGTTGGATCGCCAAGTCCGGAAGTATCAAATTTGATAGTATAAAGAGCCGCTCCTGGCTTTGTACTCATAGCGACCGTAATGCCTACACACACTTCTTTGTAGCCTGTTTAGCAGAGGCTGTGTGGTCGATCTGAAGATGGGTCTGACTCAAGGTATGAATATATGTATAGCTTACTAAATTTTCTCTGAACATTTCGGCGGTCAATTTACCTTAAGCTATACGGGAGTATTCCAAGTCAGCTTCCAATCTAGAGTTGCTCCCATATATTTCACTTCAGAGGAAAAACGGGGTTTCTTGCTGCGGTTGTGTTTTTATCCTACATTTCGTGACCGTATGATCGTGTTGGTATGAAATGATGTATACTCACAAAGCACGTACGCGCGTCCGCTGAGGCTTTGTTTAATTTTGCTCTTATGTATTTATATCATAAGTATTTCATTTTTCTCCGACTTATGCTGTTCTTTAGATCCGCTTAAGCTAGCGGAACCGAATGATATTGTGCGTGCCATGTTGCAATACTCTTGTGGCAGCTTGAAAGGAAGTGAGGGATAAATTCACTGCTAAGCCAGAGAATTCCTCATAGAGAAACTTCAGGCCGATAAGTCTGCAACCACTGCACATTTTATTCCTAAACAAGCCAACCCGTTCATATCAACCAACTTCGGACCCGCAGCTATGATCTCAACACTAACCAAATATTGAAATTGGTTATTTCAACGTCACTCTTTGCTGGGTTTCAGGTAAGGGAAATATTAAAGGAAACGATGCAGCCGAAGAAATGACCAGGTATGACTGTGATTCCAATACAACCAGCCTTTATTATCCATGCCCATTGGATGCTTTGCAGTCGGGGGGCCTTCCGACTGTATTTTAATGGCGCCTCCCGGATACCTGTCCGCCTCCGGGAGTAACGGTGGACTTACCGCAACACGGGGCTCTGCTGTGGCCGACCGTTCTTTCCCCTTCTTTTTATACTCGGTCGCCGAACGGTTTCGGCTCAGTAGGCGAACAACGAACCAGATAATATGAATATAAATAATGAAGCCCCAGATCCCTGCACGGGTTCAAATGCCGTCGAGGGACACGGCGTTAAAAGGAGTCAAGAAAAATCTTCGGCAGCCGCTGCATCGGTCCCGAAGAAGCCTTCACGGTCTTTTGTAACAGATATTGCGTCCAGCGTTGGTAGCTGCAAGCCCCCGAAGGGTAGTAATCAACTGTCGTCTGCGCTAATGGAGCCTAGGCGGCCGATAGATTTATCGTGCCAGGCGACTTCATCAAGAGCTGTTGTGAGCATACCTCTTGAGGACAGCTCTAAATGAGCTCCGGATAGGATCGTTAGTGGCATTCAAGAGCCCTGCACGGGAAATAGGAGTACCAACCACAAGCCCCCTGTGGGTTGACAGTTGGTCAAGCGTAACCCTCGTCCCGGTGGTTCAGGGACCAAAAAGCACGTACGCGCAGCAGTACGGGCGAAGCGGGTCAGAAGAGCTGCCTCCAAGCCGCTGAAGAAATTCGGAGACGATCCGGTTCCCAAGAATATAAAGGAAGTGGTCGATAGGGCAAAAGGCATTCTATCTGAAATTCGGGAACGGACTCAGGAGAAGAATGCCAGAAATAACCCGGGACTCACTCCCTCAGCTTCCAGAGACCGTCCCCCAAAAGGCAGCTATCGGTAGACGAGGCCGCCGACTGCACATCGAAGAGGCATAAAACCACCAACAACAGTGCTGGCAGTGATGGACAGGTGGCACCCGGAGGGAAACCTGACAGTCGAAAATTGGAGGTCTGTCCTTACAGGTCTCTGCCGGGTGTATAAGGATATTCTCCAGAGAAATTCTGGTCCCGCTCCTGTCATCCGCGACGCAGACCTTTACCAGGGCCATATTAAAATGGTCTCCTGCGCCGACAATAGGTCGATTCGGCTCTACAAGGAGGCGACCTCTGCCCTGGGGGAACTGTCGCCCGGCGATGACTTAGTGGCAGTGCACAGGGACAAAATCCCATGCAAGCTGCGAGCCAGGGTATGGGTTCCGGAGGAACCCTCTAATCTACAGGGGATTTCCAAAGATGCACTACCAGCCCTTGATTGGAGAGTAGTGAAGGTGAGCGAGGTTAGGGAGCAGCAACGTTATGTTACCTTAGTAATTTACGAGGAAACTCTCCCAATCCTCGCGGACTGAAATGGAGTCATCAGCTACGGCTTCTACTCCATTACTCTCAAAATCCAAAAAGGGAATGAAATGCCTGAACCGGGAAGCACCGCGAGTGAACCCGATAATCTGCTGTCTCAAGACGGCCTTATTTCCAGCAAGGCAGAAAATGCCTCGAGCGGTCCTGCCTCTAGCCTAACCTAACCTATAAAAATCACTTATGAACCAAGCGAGAAGTTTTGCCTGACCTTATATATATTACTAAGGCTTGAAAGATTTCAGTAAGATAAAGTTGGAGTTAGGAAAACAGCCGGTTTGTCTCGGTAAATCACTTAGATTTATACCACTTTATTTTTAACGCATCAGAAGAGGCGGCATTTTACCGTTTATCAATAACTCCTGGAAGCCTTAAAATGAAAGCTCTCACTAGAATATAATAAAGAAAGAATATAGTTTGATTAAATCTTTTATTCTGATAACTGGTCAGGAACTATTTTCCTTTTATTTGCAGTATTGGCGGCCCGTCACATTCGTACGCGTTATTGAAAATAAATTGAGATCAATTGCCGCCATTCTTCCAAATTTTGAATGATTTTTTGCTGGTTTGACTCCATTGTACATAATAAGACTAAGCATCTGATACTCAGTGAAAACGTTTCGCCGTCATTAAACTAGACATATAGTAGGTATGTACATATAAGTGTATGTACTTGGTAAAGTAGCTAAAATTGTGCTTGTGGTTGGCATTTCGCTGGTAATTCGCTTTCGACTATTAATAGGTAGGCAGGCGAGTGCAGTAACATTAATTTAACGCCATTGCTGTCAACCAAATTGATGTAATGTGGAGTTCTTTGCAAAAGTAGAAAAATTACCACGAAAGAAAAGTAAATTGAAGCACTTACAGAGGAATAAGAACAATCGGAGTAAGTAGAGGAGTTTAAGTTTGAGAGAAACTGAACTTTATATAATGATTTTCTAAAGTAATTTACTTAAATTTTCAGGTCAACGGAATTAGGCAACCTTAATTCCAACTTTGGAGCTTTAACATCGGCAATGGTTTATGCGGCAATAATTTAAGTTTGCAAGCGCGCCAGGGAAAGGGGAACAAATAGAGACTAAGTCTATCTCAGAAGGCCCTAAAAGGCTACAACAAATCGGATTCATTAAAAAAAAAAATAAAAAAAATGGAAATACACCATCCCTTACTGAAAAGGACGGGGATCTTATTAATAAACACAAGAATAGATTCTCGAGGCCAAAATTTCTAATGCATGCTATAAACGATCTTAGCGCACGTTGGCCGGGAGTGCATCTGGAAGTAATTCCCCGTTCAAGGGGTCCTTTGCAATACACCTACAGGCAGTGAACTACTGATTGCGATAGATAAAACTTCGATAGCAAATTTAATGCGCAGTGAGGGGAACATCAAGTTCGAGCTAGGTACACTGGCCTTGTCGCTGCTACCAGGCCATAAACCACAAGGCAGGATGATGATAGTGATGAAGATTAATCAACAGCACTCCACCTCGCCTATTCGACTTAAAAAAGATCATCACTGACAAAGTAATCTATTTCATTTAGCCCTATACTGCACTGTAGGCCTAAAATCGGTGGTGTGCGCATACAGGTGTAAGGGTAGCTTGATGATAAGTTCGATTGGTAACGCACACTTGGTCACGATTGGATTTGGTAGTAGGCTGCGACTCAAACGCTCCTGGGATTTGGAGAAACTCCGATAACAACGCAATCAGAATATCTTTGATTATATTGTTTCTACTAACCTATTTATACATACATAATTATGTATCTAAGTAAAGCAATCAGCCAATGTTCCGCCATTCACACATTTAGCTACAAGCTGAATTACAAACTGGAGAGTTTTAAACACCTTATCTTCTTCGGATCCAACTTTTGCTGTGTAAAATTACCTAAAATTGTTAGGAACCTTAGGAGCATAGACTGGGAAATGTTTCATTAATGGAATTCAATAAAATAACAATGAAAAAAACTAAAAAATGGCGAGGGAGCTCCAACAATGATAAGCCGGTTAACCGTTTAACAAAGATACTAACTAGGACATTCAACCTATCCTGCCTCTTGATAGGTCACATGCGACCAAAGGCGGAATGCTGGAATGTAGAATATGTCTATGGTAGAGAATGTCACCATCTTTTCCTTTATTACATTCTTCATAAACGTTTGGATCCATAAAAGTGAAGTCAGCAGTTGTTCGGAAATGTAGCGCGTTGTTAGCATCACTGGGTTACGTCAAGCTTATTTATCAGCTTATGAGATGGCAAGACGCGGTTCAGAAATGTAGATCAGTGAGGCGGATACATCCCCATAACAGTTGATTTGTGATCTACTGAGAAAAGTTGACGAGTACACCATAGCCGCAGCAATTGACCTTTGGAC
Organism: Rhagoletis cerasi; assembly: GCA_029783565.1. Classification (NCBI taxonomy): domain Eukaryota; kingdom Metazoa; phylum Arthropoda; class Insecta; order Diptera; family Tephritidae; genus Rhagoletis; species Rhagoletis cerasi. Next base: position 4,950 of record JAPVRG010103974.1, on the reverse strand, counting down.
CAACCGAAATGACTATTAGGCCTTCAGGGCGATTATGGCCGATGCTTTACAAGAAACAAACTGACCGAAATAGCAGTTTTTATTTATATCAAAATTATGTTTGGCGATTCAATGCAAGGGTGGGCAAAGAAGGGACTTTTGGCGCTATTGTCGGAGAACTCAGCCTCCACAACGAAAAACCCGGTAACGGATTGAGGCTGATTGACTTCATCGGGGCAATGCAATACATGGTGGTATGCAATACTAGGTTCATGCAAAAAAGATCCACCAAGCAACATGTCTGTCTCCAGATCGAAAAACGAGAAACCAAATCGATCATGTTGTGAAAGACGGAAGGCACGCTTCGAGTGTTTAAGTCGTACGTACGCTCCGAGGGCCAAACATCGACTCGGATCACTATCTTGTTGCAGCCAAGATACGACCCCGCCTCTGTGCAGCAAAAAATGTTCGCCCAACAATGCAAGGAAAGCTGAACGTCGAAAAGCTACAATCACAACAGAAGGCCACTCGCCACCCAACTCTCACACCTGTTCTCAGAGAGCATTCTTCAACAAACCGACACCACAACTTCGGCTCATTACGTACTGTCGCCGAAGAAGTAGTCGGATCTCAGCAAGCCCGAAAGAACAACTGGTACGATGAGGAATGTCACGAAGCTGCAGAGAAAAAATATGCCGGCTACTGGGCCACGCTGCGATCGGGCGCACCCCGAGCCTTTTGGGGCAGATATAGGCAGCTGCAGAGAGAAGCGAGACGTATTTGCTGCAATATGATTACGTGAGTGCGAAGAGCTTGAAATTCTGGCCGGCGGGAAAAACGCCCGAAAATACTAGCAGAGAGTTAGGCGACTTACGGAAGGTTTCAAGGCCTGGTAAATATACCATGGAGCAGGTATTCACCATACGCCAAATCTTGGAAAAGACCCGCGAGAATAGGATCGATACACACCATCTATTTTTCGACTTCAAAGCCGCTTTCGACAGCACGAAAAGGAGCTGCCTATATGCCGCGGTGTCTGAATTTTGTATTTCCACGAAATTAATACGGCTGTGTAAAGTTACATTGATAAATACCACCAGGTACGTTAGAAGTAGGAAACACCTCCCCGAGTCCTTTAGTACCGAACGGGGTTTCAGACACGGCGACTCCCTGCCCTGAGATTTCTTTAACCTGATATTGGAGAAAATAACAGGAACTTCAGAACTCAACCGCTAAGGAGCAATTTACTACAACAGTGTGCAATTGCTGGCGTATGCCGATGACATCGACATCATCGGTAGCAAAATCCGCGAAGTGGGTTCTGTCTTTTCCAAGTTGGATAAGGAAGCAAAGCGAATGGGTCTGGTGCTAAACGAGGACAAGACGAAGTACCTCCTGTCACCAGACAATTAGTCAGCGCATTCGCATCTCGGTACCCACGCCACTGTTGACAGTTACAAGTTCGAAAATGTAGAGAATTTCGCTAATTTGGGAGCCAGCACAAACACCGATAATAATGTCAGCCTTGAAATCCAACGGAGAATCACATTTCCAACAAGTGCAACTTTGGACTGAGTAGGCAATTCGTAAGTAGAGTCCGCTCGCGTCGTACGAAAACCACGCTCTATACGTCTTTCATCATGCCCGTGCTGGTATATGGCGCAGAAGCATGGACAATGAAAACATGCGATGAGGCGGCCCTTGGAGTATTCGAGAGAAAGATAATACGGAAGATTTACGGGCCTTTACGCATTGGAGTTGGCGACGGCGAGTAGCGCAGCAACAATGAGCTGTATAAGCTTAGCAATTACATTGGCATAGTGCAGCAATTGGTCATGTCCTTCGAATGGACACAGATGATCCAGCCCTCAAAGTAAATGACTCGAAAACCGCTGGTAGCAGAAGAAAAGGGCGGCCTCCTCTGCGATGGAAAGACCAAGTTGAGAAGGACTTGGCTTCACTTGGCATTTCCAGTTGGCGTAAGTTTGTACAGAAGGGAAACGACTGGCGTGCTTTGGTGGACTCGGCCAAAATCGCTTAGGCGGTTACAGCGCCAATCAAGAAGAAGAGGAAGTATTTATACGGTTTAGACTTTGTGGTTTTTTCATGTTTTCTAAAAACAAATAGCGGCATGAAACTCAATAACACTGTTAAGTTGGTAGCTTATTGTCCCTGCAGAAGAAGAGGAAGGGGAGGAAAAGATTCACCATTATCTATTTCAATATCCAGCTCTCCAGAAACTTGGGTATGAATTAGTGATGTCGGTTTTTGCTCAGCTTGGTAGAGGTAACGGAAGGGAAATTATCTGTATCCTTAATTTCATCTGGCACAGAAAGTTGTTTAACATACACAAGTAGAGAGCATTCATTACGGGCAAATATGCCTCCAAGCAGAAGTATAAGGATTTCATATGCTGAATTGCAGTTTTCTCGCTCGTTTTTCAACAAATCGGATTTCGTTTAAATATTTGAGCTTTTATTGATTTTTTTTGCACTGATTCCGTTATATTGTATGTAAGTATATGTCTATATCTATCGTGATTACATTTTGTTGTTACAAGTAGCAGTTACATATGAGAACAAGCGTATAATACCTTTGAGTCCAAATGCGCACGGGTATGAAAACTGTCAAAAAGCACATAAATTACTGCTACTAAAAAAGTTTCAAAACTTTTGGTGGCGCGTAGCAACTAAACTCATAATGGCATTGATTTTCTTAGAAACTTTTCGTCAGCCATGCAATTATCGATTACATTACTTTAATTGCTCTACATTCGAATGCGGTCATTAACTTTTTTCGTTATACATATATTTTTTGCTTCTTATTTTTGGCGCTCATTAAGCGTTTAATGTTTCCCAAAACAATTCTCATGCAATGGAAATGATTTCGTGACACATTAATATGCATAGCAATTGAAAACAAGTACGCTGTGTACATTTGTTTGTTGTGTCTGTGTTTGTTTGGTTGTGTCTGTGTGTGGGTGTCGATTGCTCAATTTTTGTGTAGAGGTCGGTAGTTAAGGATATTTATGTGTCTGGCTGGAACTATGCCCTGCGGCACGAAAAATACATGTTTATATCTCAGACCAAAACAAACAACAACTGAAATAAAAGCAAAATCACAATAATCGAAAAAATGGAAAACGACGTCAAATAAATGAGCTGCTGACACCGCGTTGAGCGCAAAAAAGAAAACAAAGAAAAAATAAAATTTTTGTTAGGTAATAAATATTTAGATTTGTGCAGATGTAGATGTAGTATAAATATGTAGTTACATAGGTATTTTTTATACGAGTATAAATCACCAAAAAAAGCTTAAAATGCCTCATTATAATTTCGTGCACTTGAGACTATTTTCTAACAGAAAATTTTAACAAAAAATTTACCTAAAACATAATGAAATTTACGGAAATGCCAACTTGTTCAATTTTGACGAGTTCGTTCGCAACATCTCGCTTTTACAATTTTCGCTAATTCACAGATTTATTTGTATTACTTTTATTGTGGCATGTTGGAAATTTCGCTTGGTTAGGAATATGCTGCAAGTACAACAGCAGCAGCAAAATAAGCACATTTCACGTCACGCTCACCGCGATTTGACAATGTGTGTCTGTGTTGTGGACGAAGTGTGAAATACCGTATGGTATTTTGTGAGAAAGGTGGGAAAATAAAACACAAAATATTTTTGATTTTGATGTATTGCTGTAGAAATTGAAAAATGGTATAAATAATGATGGATGGGGATAGGCTAAAAAATGATATACAAATATGTTGTCCTTGTTAAAAAGGCAAACATTCTATGCAATTTAACAATATATAGAATTTGTCTTTCAAGTTTTTATAATCGGACATCTCTGACAAAATGTTTGACATTTAGATGATAGATTAACCAAATATCACAAATTTTGTTTCGCGTTTTTTTACATAATATGTGTTAATGAAAAAATGTTTGAAAAGAAATAAATCTTGAAGATTTTTCTTAGATAACTCTTAACCGAATTTACAAGTTGCATAGACCAGAAATGTTTGGAAAAGCGTAAGTTGAATTCAGGCGTTGGATGCGCAATTTCACTAAATTTTACTTGTTACAGTTCCGACTTTTTCAAGATTTTCCTCTACATTTTAAGCTATGCTTATTTTAAAAAGCTAAATATCTAAGTAATTTGATTAATTTTTTGAAAATTTTTACTAGGATACATGAGAACTATTTTGGTGGTATCTCGAGAAAATCTCCTAGATTCAGATGGCCTTTCCAAGCAAAGTCATTTATTTTGCGGAATGATTTTAACGGTTTACGACTAGAGCTGTTGTTGAAAATTGACTATCCGGATATTCGATTATTCGAATAGTCGATTAGCAATTTTTTTGGAGGTGGAAAGTCGAGCAACAAGTATTCGATTAACCGTCTGAAATCAACTAACCGTTCATTTTCGACTAACCGCCCGACATCGAGTAGTCGGAAAATCGACTAACCGAAATAATTCGAATAGCGACAATTGCTCAAAAATTTTTTTTTTATTCTAAAACAAATTACAATTTTGCCTTTAAAATGAGTTCACGCAAGCGCAAACTTCATTACATTCGAAATCGGATTTTGTCGATAAGAATAAGTCTCCATCACATTCATACATATGAACATACATAAAAATATATTTTTTGATATAAAACAACTACACCTTTTCTAATAGTACTTCAGAAAGCGTCAAATATATTTCAGAAATCATCAAATGTACTTCAGATTAGTAAAACGTACCTCAGAAACCGTAAATTGGACTTCAGATTAGTCAATTGTACTTCATAAACTGTAAATTGTACTTCAGGTTAATCAATTGTACTTCAGAAACTATAAAATGTACTTCAGATTCGTAATTTGAACTTCAGAAACCGTAAAATGTACTCCAGAAAGTGTGATATGTACTTCAGAAGCCACTTTTGTAAATGTACTTCAGGTGGTAAAGTAGCGCTCTACAAT
>JAPVRG010103884.1:3989-18471 GCA_029783565.1 Rhagoletis cerasi | reverse complement strand
ACCAACGGCTGTATATGTATTTTCTGCTATACATATGTATGTAAGTATGCTTGACAAGCAGCCATAGCTGCTTTTACGAGAGTGTCCTCATCGCCACAAAGTCTCTGCTCTGCCCTTCCTCCCGCTGCCGGCCCCTCCTCTTTCGATGTGGCAACAAGTGTGCCTGTGCTCGACCGCCACTGTGGCAGCAAAAAGCTTCGAGTATAGAAACATAAGAAGTTTGCCTCTGGCTTAATTTCCTCTTTTGTAAAATACTATCTCTTGCCTTCGCTGGTTTTATTCTTGTTGCTCTTTTGCTGTTTTTTTTTAGTTTTGTTTTGTGTGAAAATTGTGTAGCTGCAGGAAATGAGCATACCAGTCGAAAGCGGGTCAGCAGTTGTGTGGGTAAGCGGCGCAGCTAGTGCTCGTCCCTCTTGCAAGCGAAGCGTGTCTTTCTTTGCCCAGTGTTGACTCAGCCAGCGAATGCAATTCGGTTTTATGTCGCTGCGAGCTGACTTCACTTTCTCCGTTTGCGCTACTGTCGCGGCTCATCCTAACTGTTTACTTACTTACATACACACACACACACACACACACACATATCAGTGGGATGTGAAAGTATACACGTTACTGTCTTATATTGCACGCTTGCGTTTGTTTGTTATGCCAAGTAAACACTGAATTTTTCATTTTATTTATCTGTGTGTACAAATACATTTATAAAATGAGCTTCCTTTCCGCGCTTATTTGCTTTCGTGTATTTGGCTTTGTTTATTACTTGCATTGTCACTGCGAACTTATTATCTTCTGATTTGTATGCAAGAATACTTTTCTATATGTTTATGTATGTGTGTAGAAGGCCACCGTACTGTGTTAAAATGGATGGTAAGATGAAACAAGGGAGGCGGGTTTTACATGCATATCACTTTCAACAGGACGTTGGTCTGAAAAATTCTTCGAAATTGGCGCAAAATGTTTGGAAATTCTAAGTTTTAAGGATCATGCTGAGCCTTGAATTGGGGAATGAAAACATATGGAATCATTTCAAAAGGACACTATCAAATAAGGCAAATTAACCTAAGGGCATACAAGTACTTTTCTAGCACGTTGAATCAGGGGCGTAGCTAGAGATGAGCTAGGAAAAGTTTTTTTTTAGATCAAATAAGTGAAAAATTAAAATTTTTTGGGTAATAAAATTTTTTTTGATTTTCGTTTCGGTATTTTCAATTCCTTTTCCTATTTTTTATAAAACTGCTTATTAACTTGAAGCAGGTTATCGATCTTGTTAGCGTTTGCATGTTTTCTTATGCTTGTGGTGGAAAATAAAAACGTACCCAGCAGAAATTGCTACTAATCCGGGATGATTCCGGGGGAAATGGCAAAGGAACATGCGACTAATACCACTTCTGATCTATTTATATGGTATGAACTGTTCGCTTTTGTTTGAGCCTGTCCTATGAAGTGACTAATTTTTCTCCTTTATACCCGATCGGGTATAAACCACGGGTAGTTGCTTTCAAAATATTAAAATAAAAACTTGCCCCAGCTGAGATTCGATCCCATAACTTCAGGTTTGCTAAGCGAATACTCTCTCTAAATGCCAACGCTGGACATGAAATTGTTCCGACTAAGTGCGTACATATCATTAAATCGTTAATAATACTCGTTAGAAATGAGTCGGAGACTAAGGGCCAATTTTTGATGAGCTATTTAAGTAGAGATTGTTGATTAATTACAAAAATTCATTTTCAGAACACATATTTAAACTGTAGGTAAATGCGCAATATTGGCTTTTTAAATATGAGGTATGCAACCCTGCGTTTGTACCAAAAAACAGTCAGCTTTTCAGTACAAAATATAAATAAACAAACAAATGCAACAACAATTTCAACGAAAGTTAAATGGCATTTAAATAACAATCCATAATTAAATTTAAGTTTCTTTTAACTTTTTCATCAAATATTATCCCTAAATGATCTCCAATTATACCCGTAAGGGCTGAGTTGAGACTAATTGATCTCCAATAATACCCGCATGAAACTACTTGCGACTAAATAATGCCCAATTATATCCGAATTAGACTAATCCCTGAATACTCTCTTTAGGGATTCATCGCACTTGTACAAAAGCCAATGGTAGGGTTAACCGCGAAACCCCTCTCCACCCCTTCGCTCCGACGCTGCGTTGAAGTAAGTAACTGCACATCGATGACTTTCAAGGCAAAAAAAATGCAACTCTCTTACAATGTGTCAATTTGTTAAATGTTAAGCGAATAGTAAACTTTTTTTCTGTGAAATTGTAGCAATCGAGTTGTTCCGAATTTGTTGTAACTTTATTCCTTATCCAATAGTTTTAAATATTCGTTTTATGGCAAACGTAGTAAATGTGGATTTCTAGGCTAATCTACGAAGGAATCTATAAATACATATAGCTAATATATTTATTGCAAGGAAAGTAAGTTTGCAGCTTCAGACAATCTCTCTTCCTTCACTTTTAGAGTAAAACTAGTTCTCTGCATATTCTGAATTGAAAGTCTTACCTTTTTTGACATAAATGGATTCATCCCCGGAAATGGCCATCGAAGCTAATGAAATTACTGAAAATACAATTACTATGCGCTACAGATATTTGCCTTCATCCTGCCTTAAAAAGCTTTTTTATACAGAAAAATATGCAACACGAAATTCAATAACACAATTTTCCTAATATTTTCGATAAATATTTGCAAAAACATACAAGGATATTTTAAATGTTTCGTTAAAAATACGTTGTACAAAAATGCTTTAATTTTTTGACTACTTTGAAATATTTTTGCTGGCCGAAAGAATGCAATATTTTATGGAAGCTTTCGCAAATACATACGAATATTGTTTCATCATATAAAATCTATAAATTTAAAAATTCTTGCAACTTGGGGTGAATACTTAAAATAAACAAATAACCATTGAAACTTTGTCAATAACTCAAAGAAAATTCAAAAAAAAAATTACAAATATTTGGTGCATAAGTTTATCTTTTGCAATCGCTTGCCCAAAACTACCAACCAACAGCCATTTATTTAAGAGAAGCCGCAATGATTCATAGGAAAGTTGGAGTGAGGCAGCTGGTGGATGTCAGAGAAGCGCAACCTCAGCTGAGCGATGAACTTTTAATTTAATAACAGTTAAATGTCCAATTGCTGGCCACTTGGTGTGAACACCCGGAGCTTTGAATTGTCTTCAGAACACTAACAAGCGTTTTGGGTAAGATTTTGTGGTTTTCTGCTGCAAAAGTGCGTTTATTGTTATTATGTCTGTCTCGCTGACAAATCGCCGGCCTTTCGGATGTTTTAACAAATATTTGTTTTTGAGAACTTTGCTGTTGCGTAACATTTCCACTCGCAGTCGGCTGTATGCAAAGTAAAACAACGCAAACAATGCTGAATGCTCCAGCGAAAGTTAAAAGAAAAAACTGCGAATAGTAGAAATATTGCAGCAAAAAAAACAAAGTAACTTAGCTTCGCCAAGACACACAAACACAAAATCGTAGATACATAAAACAGTGAAAACAGTGAAAGTAAAAATTAAGCATACGACAAGCGGATCTAAAGCAGGAAAATTAGCGGAAAGCATTTGCGAAGCGCGACATAAAAAAAGCGGGTAGGGAATAAATGGTTATAATTTTTTTGCCATTCAAAATATTTTCGAGCTTGTTTTGGATACTTCCAATTGAGTTTCTCCTATCTTGAACAGAAAAAAGTTTAAAAGCTGCGAGCAGTAACTTTTGTCTTTGACAAACTATTTTAAATTTTGGCTGTGAATTGCAGAATTGTGCTAAGTAGTCCAGTGAAATAGTAGGCAAATGGCTAGAGCTGCGATGCATACTTCTAGGTGTAGCTTGAAATAGCCAGCGACTAACTAATCAACTGCAAACTAAGAGGAAAAATAGTGCAAATCTTTCTGGAAACGAAATGCCTACCCGATTTATTTTTAGACAACGATTTTGAGAAGCATTTAGCTCTGAAGTAAATTATACTTTTTTTTGATGGTTGTCACTTCGAAGGGAAATACAAGTTTTTCTAAATTTTAGCTTACTGGCTAAATTAAATTTTACCGTCACAGTATTTTTAAGAACCAAACTTTTGCGTGCCAAAATATATCATAAAAGATTTGCATTTCAGAAAAGACCGTTTTGCTAAAATTGTTTTGCTTACATCTAATTTCATAGCAGTACATATACTTGCAGACTGTGTAGAGAACGGATGAATATTTGGAGCAATTTTGAAACGAATAGCTTTACTCCAACCAATGAATGCCAATGGCGAGTTTGTGTGCAGTAACTGGAATTTCCCTAAAAGCATAGAAATTATTTCATACAGTTCAATATGCAAATGTAGATATATTCATATATAAATTCCCAACGTTTATTCTCATATAGTCTTCTGCTGCATTGTTGTCTCTATAGCAAACCTAACGGTCGCATGTGAAATGCAGTACTCTCATCAATTTTTAAAGCTAATGGCTATGTACTGAATTAAGTTTAGTAGAATCTGCCAAAGTTAAAGAGAATTTGTAATAAGATAGTTGAAGTATGAATTGTGAAGCAAAATGTACATACATCCCTTAGATGAAGGCGGAACTTTGCACATACATACATACATATTTATGTATATATATCTTCTAAGTGGAACTTAACTGTCGATTTTCTGCACAAAACTTTAACTTTTGTTAAATCTCCACTCAGAAAATGGCCCCAGTTGTGGATGATGCTGATTCCACCTTATACTTTTCCAAGCAATGACGGCAAAAGTGATAATTCAGAATCCCCGACAAAAGCGTGAGCTGTGACTTTGCTAGCATGTGGAGCTCATTAGACCGGTCCCGATCCAACCCGTGGCAGGAGGACCTCGCAATTGCGCATAGCCTGGTCATCGCCCAACATTCGCTAGGCTTACGTGAGGGCCAACTGTCCAAGAGCGAGCCACAGGTGGTCAGCGGCGCTCCCACCCGCTCCCTGCCGTTGATAACATTTCAATGGTAACCTTCCTCTCCACATCGTCAGCAATGCATTTTCTTGCAGTGTCACGTGACCTAGTATTCTATACTTATTTACATGTGTTTAATTAGAAAATATTCCAACACAATTGAACGCACCATCAGTGAACTCAATGCCCTGATTGCCGCTTGGATTTCAGAGTTGATACTTACACTCCTCAATCTTCTAAAGTGTTTCCTCTGCTTCTTTACTGGCAGACACTTCTAACCCATCATCCAATTCAGAGATGCAGTGATCCGTGTAATCAGGGACGAGATCGATACCCTCAAACATTTTGCAGTGTAGATGTGTTGAGCTTGTTAGACATTCGTCTTCGCCGCACTAATTGCACGAGCTCTAGGTGCCTACCTAGTGGAGCGCTCTCAAGCTGACATTGTAAACTCTGCCTAACTATAGTGTCATAGAGCCAAGAAATCACTGTGGAGAAAGACCACATCTCTTACTGAGGAAGCTAACTGATGCATTCCTCACAATTTCTTGAATGTTAGGCCTAAGTACTTGACTCTGTCGGGAGTCTGTAGGCGAACACCTCTGATCGAGAAAAGAGTTGAGCTGGGACCTACCTAGTTAATAAGAGCGGCTCTGTCTTGCTAGTGTCAACAGCGAGGCCGTTAGCCCACCATTTAGTCACTGTGTTAAGGTCGTCTCGGCTCAGCCCTTAAAAAGTGTCCAGGAATTTAATCTTAGGAGGCAATCACCCGACAACCCCCTATTTTCCCGCTCCTCTGGCAAGCTGTTTGCGCCACTATCCAAAATAAAGATGAGAGATCCTCGACACACGTTGTGCCTCCATTAATTTTTAGTTGCCCCACTCAGCCGCGTTGATTACGTCTCAGAAGTTATAGTTAAGAATTGGTCAAAGAATCGCCGCACTTCAATGTCTTTATGGGTGAAGGATTTCTCCATCCACTTTACAATTTTGTAAAGGGCGGTCCTCGAAGATCTTCCTCAGATTCCCTTTTCACGCAATATTCGTATATGGAAGTCAAGCCCCTACACGAAACCTCCGCAGCACTGTATTTATGGCTCATGTGAGGCGACAATTGTCCAGCGGGCCGGTTCAACTCTCGTCCCTTGCCCTTGGGGATATTCTAAAAGAAAATGGGGCATCAAAGAGAAGTTTCCCGCCTCGTCTCTCAGGTAGCAAAAGGCAGTTTGGCTCCTCGAGAGAACGCGTCTACAACTGCAGAATATTTGAAACCCTACCCGACTTTCTGGTTTCAGACATGTGGATACCCTTTGTAGATTCATAAAATTCCCTTTTAAATATTTTTTTCTCCAGGCTCTATCAAAGAGTTGTCTGCTGATGACCCAAGATCAGAAAGCTTACTTCTACATACTCTTAGAGGAAATGAGCTCTGAGGAGTATCCCTGCATACAAAAATAGAAAAATTAAAAGTTCTTTCCAGCGAGTCTTCGGATCGCAACAAGTTCTCTAAAAATATGATAAAATTTAAAAATTATCTTCTCCTAAAGTGCAATAGACATCGGTCGTAAAATCTACTTGCTTATAAACATTATTTTGAACAATTGAAATTTTGTATGCGTTATTAACGGTACAAAAAACAAAAAGACTAGGAAAAAATGTGTGTAATTTTCGGTTAAAATTGTGAGAACCTATGCCTTTAAAGTCAGAATTGAATGGCTTACAAGCTAACTGGCCACATCAATACTGACCACTATATACTTGTTGAACACCAAAGCACACAGGAGTTGCAGCTGCAGCAGTTCAGGACTCAATTTCAACATTTGTGTGCGCAACAAAGCGTTGACTTGTAGCAGCAGCTGCTTCCCATGAGCCATAATATGAGTAAGCTCCTTACTGATTGCATCACTTCCAAGTAAGTTGCATATTAATGTGGCAGGAACAATGGGGTGGCAAATAGGAAGGAATCTGCATATAAATTGGCTGCATGTGTTGAGCGTAAAATTGAACTACGTATATACGTCTGTGTGTATGCTGGTCGACATTTTTCGAAAGCAATCTCAGGCTGACAATGACTCGTATTGGGCTGCAATGAATGTTATTGCCCTCGTTTGAGGTTTAGTTGTGGCTACTTGTATTACTTGACATACATACAAGCACATAGGGCACAATATGGTCAATCTATGTATATATGTAAGCTGCTGCATGAACGGGCTATTAACAATTTCATTTATTGAATTTTACGAGTTTTGCGCAATTAAATGTTACTGGAGTTTTATGTTACCGCAATTGAAATACATATACGTACATAAGTATATGCACATTAGTCTTAAGGGGTTCAGTGATTTCTAAATATAAGAATTTAGTATCATCTCTGCCGCATAAGACTCAAACGCGTACATATGTATGTTTGTATGAACAGGAAGGTTTTTTACGTTTTTCCCGAGTAAATGTATTACGAGTAGAACACATATGCCTTTGAAACTAATGCGCTGCTTTTTATACTCCACCCTCTTCCTTCGACTGGCGCATTTTCCTGCATTTAACCAATTAAGCCTCTTTCCAGCACACAGCATAATTCCCTTAATTTGCCTTGGCACATACTGGCTGAGCCATTAAAAGCTTGCCTGTCGTAGCAAGTTAAATAACATGAACATGAACAAGAACAACAACGACAACAACAACAACAACTAAATATATATATAAACAACTAATATCAATTACGCAAGCAAGTAACAAGAATTTACCGCAATTTTTCTACTCTACAACTCCTCTTTTCCTGCACTCGCTGCTCAGTTACAGCTCGAGCTGTCTGTTAATCCTCACCTGTAATGTTTATGTATATATGTATATGCAGCATTTCACAATTTCATTGTGTATGTAATTTGCACAAATTAATTCCCGTCGCTTTGTTTTATTCTAATTGTCGCAATTTGCTAGGCATTAATGTTGCAACACATGGCCGATGCGCCACGCTGCCAGAGGTTGAGTTGGGGTTTAGTGGCTGCAGTTACTTAGTTTTTACTTTAGTTGTAGAAGGATGTGAAATGAGCGTGGAATATTAGCGGCAACAATTTAGGTAAAAACTTGAAAAGGGAGGAAAATAAGTGTAAGTTAAAGGTTTAATGGTTCTTATACTAAGAGAAAATGAAGAAAACTAATATACATTTGCATGAAAATCGTTTAAACCAATAAAATACCATTTCAGTTAAAAAAAAAAACTTTTTTTTCGGCTTCCTGACTGCGTATGACCCCCTGAACCTCTAATGATTAAAATATACTAAAAGTGCTAAAACATATGCAGAAATGTTATCTTCAAATCTCTTATTTGCCCAGAAAATGTAAGCAATTTTTTCCTTACATTTAGTTTTTTAAAATCTTAAGATTTGACTCAAGTTTTCTGAATACTTCTTGAAAGTTTTTTTGCATTTTGTTTGCAATCAGAATGCGGACTTAAATGCCAAGCATATGTCGAATCTTCTCCATGTTCGGTCAGATATTGTGCAGAAACAAACGTCGAAACAGCCAAAGCAAATGAAGCTCAAAGCATTTTTTACAAAAACACCGTCCAGAAATCTTAAAAATTCCGAAATATTAATTAGCTCAAGAACAAACTACTTAAGAATTCGGAGCGTCCACTGTATGTTTTAAGATGTTTTTCATAGTTTCTATGCATTTAAATGTATCTCGACGTGAAAAGTTTCTTCTTGTCACCTTAGACTTTTCATTTATTGTAAAAAGCATTCAAGCAGCTACTAATTTTTGGTGTTAGAAAATTAAGTCCTTGACTTATACCATTTTGTGGTAAGATTTAATTATTTTTTATCGATTGGCATATGATTTCCTATATTTAAAAAAAATCTTAACCCTAGACGAACGATGGTTCTAAAGAGGTCAGTTTTTAATTTGCGGTTTTATAAAAAAAGTTTGAATGCAGCTTTTTTTTTTAGTATTTGTATCAAAGAAAGAAAAAATGCCAGTTAGTTATAAAAACTTCTTATACCGTGGCTATTTTTGAAAAAAAAAAAAAAATTATTAATTTCAATTGAAAACCTGAGAGGTCCGAATTTCCTAATTTGTATGCTGTAAAGTTATAAAGAGCAGCCTTTGCAGCAACAAAACTGTAAACTGCCTTTTGTTTCCTCTCTGTATTGAGTTCTTCCCTCCAAGCGGTAAATAGTTTACTACTGACAGTATAAAGTTTACCTACAAAAAAGCCATTTTCTCAGAAATTTCAAAAAATCGCAGCATGAAATTGACGAAGTGTGCTCAAAAATCTATATATTATACATTTTTGATAGAATTAACACTTCAAGATACGGTCAACATTTTAAAAGCTTTTTCAAATTTCATAAAAAAATTAATTAAACGTTATGCTAGAAGTATCTATTTTTCTAACCAAAAAATTTGTTCAAAAAAGTAACAGTTATAGATCTTAAGAGTGCTTACTTTTTTCTTTCTTCTCTATATTTTTTTAATTTTTTTAGATAACTATTAGTTCGAAAATAGCTAAGAAAACAGAACACAAAATCGATTCCAATATTTTACTCACAGACAAAGACTTTGTCCAGCAGCTAAGCTGTTTTCGTTCGTTTTTTTACAAAAACAAATGACGCCGTTATTTGATTTGAAGTTTTCTTTATCAAATACCAAGCACAAAAATTTGATTTGTGTTAGTACGAAAAATGACCATTTTACACAAAAACAGATTAAATTACCTACAGTGCAATGCTAAGCAAAGGTGGACCGAAACGTGGCTTGTCCCCTACTACAATGAAAAGGTCATGGCGCATTCAGAACTCATTCAATAACTCAGTTATTTCCAGTAAATCGGACTTCATATCCCTAAACATCGTTTTCGAAATAACTTCAACTGCTTGGAAATAAATTTTACCTTACGACTCAATTTTTAACCCTTTCAGTACAATCGTCCAATATATTTTTGTGCTTAGAGCTCTTTTTTCTCTTAAATAAGAGCTTTTGTTTTTAAAATAGCAGTTGTTTTGAGAAAAGTATATTATTCTTATCTACCCCATTACTTTTACTGTGAAAAGTGTCACAAAAATCGACTTTGAGTAGTGTAATATATATGAACAAATTAACTATTTTTCGGTGGAAATGAGATCCGAAAAAACTGTTAAATGTTATTCTCAGTTTTGAAATATATTTCGCAAAAGAAAAATTATTGATATCACTTCCCTGTTTACAAATCTAGAGTATCACTGTCCAATATAATGGACGCTGAATAACGGTAAAACTAAGCGTTTTATAAAATTTTTAACGGTTCTTTTGAAATCAATGGCCCAAAATTAGTCGGTAAACAAATTTTCAGATCTTTAGCTTTAGCGGCTGATTTTTTGTACTGAGAGGGTTAAAGTAAACTGCTGAGCTGAAAGTGAGTACTTAAGCTCGGGTTCGAGCCTAAGCCCAATTGTTTTTTCTTAATGCTTCAGAATTTAATTTTTACGGATGGCTCACAGCTCACTTTGGGTGTAGCAGCGAGAATCTTTTCGCATGACCTTCAAATAGCAATGTCTGTGTGGCATTCGGATTCAGCCTGAGGTTTTTATTATCGGCGTGGGCTCGGGGAACAGAGTGTTCGGCATTTCAGATTGCAGTAAAACAATGTAGAGAGAACGTAACGGCTTAGGCCTGCAGGCAAAAAGTGGCGTTAATTTGGGTGCCGGGTCATCACAGCATTCATGCCAACTAAATGCCTGACCAGTTATCCCGGAACTGGCTAATAATGGAGAGAAGTTATTAGTCCTTGGAGTTGTATTAAGCGCCAGCACTGTCTTAACATGACTAATTAAAGCTGGAAGAGCCTCCAAGCTTGCAGGGTTTGCAGATGATTGTGGTCTTCTTACTGCCATTTCAACTAAGCAAGACAGAAATTACTTTTTTAGACTTACTGAAATTTCTACATGACACTGGGCCTTGGCCACTCACGCGGCTAGAAAGGCAGTGGACTAAAACATCTCCTGTATCAGATGTAACTCACTGGACGCGAAAGTCACCTTTTGTACATTTAAAACAAGCACTATATTAGCTTAAGTTCCCGAGCTCCACTGGCTGGATCTGGCGAAATTTCATTTGTTATTATTTATATAAATTTAATTTGCAAAGTGTGGTTTTAAAATGGCGCGTGCTCTAAGCTAACTAGAGTTCTGTCAAAACTCACCACACTAATCCATAAATGAGCTCAGTTTTTGGCAAAAAACTTCAGTCATTTTCTACTTAAATGGAGGTACAGCTAATAAGTATTTTGTCGGCAGCCCATAATTTTGTTAAAATTTATGATGTATGACAGCAACATGTTTTTCTGGGTAAGCAAAGTGCCTTATGAATAATTTATATCGCACTTAGTCAGCTGATTTTGCTTTAAGCCATTACGGTCTGGAGTCCTGGATCCGAACTAGCAGTTGCAAGCCATCTGGATAATAGTGAAGTGAAGTTAAAATTAATTGCAGTTTTTCTTTCTAGAATTAGTCTATTAAGAAGTGAGTTTAGGTGTTTGTACTAAGTAAGTAAAGGCTTATGACTTATGGATACCATGGCAACAGTATTGAGCTTTTTTTTTATGGATGCTAGCAGCTAGTGATTACGATAATTATTGCGTACACCGCCTGTGAATTGCATACTTTTGTGTCAAACAACTAAAACAATAAACAAAAAAATGGTGCATACTTTTGGGGTAACATATCCAAAAAGCGTAATAATTAAGGATTATCGAGACAGTATAAAGACTGTTAACCGTCCTGGATATGGCAAATATTTCTGTTTTTAATAATTTTTTTCAAGTTTTTCCTTAAGCTCAGCGCTACGAAAATTCAGCAGCTGATTATCTACTCACCATTTTCACAAATCCACACGCACACACGCAATGCCTCTGTGCCAGCTACAACTCAACTCCCTTTACGCATTTCGCAAGTAATTTGCGTTTTAATTGAAGTCGTTAAGCCAACCACTTAACGAGTTGCTCACTTGACTGGCATGAACACATTCAATTAAAATACTCATGAAATTAAAAAAAAGAGAATATTTGAGTCACTAACTGCCAACAAGTGGAGCGCACGCACGAGTCTGCACGCACTCACTTCATTTCATCTGTTGCTGACACACCTGCCGCCTGAGTTGCTTGAAGCTTTTCTCGATTTTGCTTTTGTAGTCAAAACGCTTTGTGTAACGAGGCGTGGAAATTGGTGCAATGCTAATCAGCACGCTGCAGGGACTGCGCTCTTCACTGAAGTGGGGACAAGAAGTAGAGCACTTCAAAGTGCCTACACGCAGACTGCTGTTTCGCTGGCGCTGAGGAGCTCATTAACCACACACGCACAAGCGATCTTGAGGCATAAAATAACAATGCTAATTGAATATGACTTTTGTATGACTAGCATTTGAATATTTGTGGCTGCTTGTGTGTGCGTGTGTGTGTACAACTAGAATGTGTAGCTCACCAGACCCTGCTCTTTTTCATTTCTTTTTATTTCAGCTTTTTATTATTCTTAGATATTTTCAACTAGCTTCACTCGTTTTACTCGCCACTCGTATGTAGCTGTTGACGGGGGGAGCAGAAATACAAAAAAATAAAGCTTTCAAAGTTAAGTGTGTTGGAAATATAATAAATTATTTCGCTAGCACTGCTTTAACTTCAATAAAATTTCAATTACAAATCCACATGGTGAAAAATTAGTCCACTGGGTAAAGTTGCGCATACGCACTGGTGCACCATTAAAACTGGCTTACACATTTACACATTCGCTCGCCTGTGCGCACAAACTTTATTCAGTCGTAATGCCAGCAGTGCAAGTAGCAGTAAAAATACCAGTTCATTAACTAGTATCAGCTAAAGTGATGGCCAACCAGTTCGACAATTTCGAACAACTCTTGCGATTAGCGATATCTGTCTTTAAATTGTCAAAGCCAAAAATAAAACTCAATTAATTGCTTTTCTTACAAATGTCGGCTGTGGCTTCGCGTAAAGACTACAGCTTCTGGTTCTGAGATCGTAGGTTCGAATCCGCTTGGAGGTGGTTAAGATTTTTCAAATTAAATCAATGTAAGTTAAGGTAGATTATTTCAAATTAAATATAAATTACGAATTTGTTAATCCAATACTTGTAAAAAAATATTATTATTTAAATTTTTTTTTTTTAATTACAATAAAAAATCAAAACAACAGCTTTCGGGGTGTACATAGCTCAGTGGTTAGCGTTTCTGGCTTTGTACATCGATGATGCGGGTTCGATCCCTGCTGAAGTCTAGAAAAATAAGTCTGATGAGGAGATGTGATGATCTCCGAAATAGCAGCTATAACTTCTACCGCTTAGACTTTGTTGCTCTTCCAATTTTTCCTAAAAAATAAAATCGTGGTACAAAGCTCAAATAACACTGTTGAAAACAAAATAAAAAAAATTAAAAAATTAAAAATGTCCACTATCAAGGATTCGTACCTCGGATCTCTGGAATAGCATGCTATTTCTCTGCTTTGTCGGTCATTGCGATTGTTGGAGCGCCGCGAGCGAAAATGAGATACTTATGCCATTCACGGGGGATGAATCAACAGACTATCCCGTCAACTGGTATGATGCCACTAGTATTCCTACTAGTTAATATCTGCAGTTAATATAGCAGGACAATTGCCATTTCGTAGGACATCGCCATGCTAAAAACACCAGTCGCTAGCATGGAAGTATGGAAGAGGAACTAGTTGAGCTGAAGAGCTACGTATTAGGATTCTAGTTCACAACTAGTAAGCAGCATTTTCTACAGGGATACGCTTGTATCGTACACACCAACACACACTTTCATAAGCAGAAGGCCTGCCGTTTGCTGTGTTGCTCTGTGAATTGCCCATTATTATCATCAACACAAAAACTTTCAGCCTCTTACCATCAACTCGCTCTGTGCTTATGCCAATTTCAGCTGTTTCATTTACGGTTATGTTATTACTTATGTTGATTACTTGTTTCCCATTTCATTATTGCCCTTCACTTGGGTGTTATTTTTGTGATTTTTGTTGCTCCCTTGTTTATATTATTTTCATATTGCCCGAAAGGTAATTACTTCTAATTTCTTTCCAACTCACTGCGGAAAGTTTTGTTTTTGACTTTTTCACCTGTTGCTGTGTATATCTTAGTCTGCGCCACATTTTTGCTGGAATTGAGATGCCAAGGCAGAAGGACAGATGTTTTTCCATGTTGGTGCTAAATGGTCTTTTTACTGCAATAATTAAGCTTACACTCCTGCGCTCGAATGCATCTGCTTACTGTGCTATAACAGAAAACTGAAATTTTGTTACCACGTTATAGTTTTTCTTCGCCAAATTTTGTTTAAAACCTGATTTTTTACGCAGTTATAGGATAAAATTATTCGTGATTTCTTTGTTTTTATTAAATGCTTCAAAATTATCCTTCTGGGATTTTTACTCCTGCATGTTTGTAAGTGATGCAGAGTCCGCAAAAAACTCCGGAAGCAGTGTTAAGAGGATGCGGCAGACTAGGCCGAACATGCTTGGAAGTGCCATCAATTGTTTACTTCAGA